>PVKM010046514.1:0-11683 GCA_004027735.1 Carollia perspicillata
GGCCAGCCCGCAGGCTGGACCTCATACTCTCCTTTGACTACACCCTGTCATCGCCTTTTGAGGTGCTTCAGGTTACTTAGCCAGGCTGAGCTCCAGGGGCAAGCAACAGGCCACTGGGCCACTGGCCCTGACCACCTGTGTCCCCAAAGGGAGGGAGAGTGACAAACTCTGACCCACATGCTCCTGCCAGGGTCCTTGGTTGGAAAGGGCTGTGGAGGTGCTGGGGCCCCAGGGGAACAGCTGATCGGAGCTGGGAGGAGCCCCTGGCCTGTCTGTATCCGTCCCACCAGAGCCTCCCTGGAGACTCTAGGGACGTACGGGGCAGGCCATGACACAGAAGTGTTCCCCCACTGAGGTCCTCTAAGCTCTGGGACTTGAGTAACCTAGCAACAGCAATCCCAGCCAAGGGGTGGGAGGGGGGATACCCCACCTCAAGACTTGAACCGAACAGTGTGGTGTCCTTTGCTGCCCTCTGAGCTGAACTGGGCCACAGACAGAAACCAGGCTGTCTTGACACCGAGCAGTCGGTTTGGGCAGCAGCCGTCCCAGCATTTTCTAGAGCACTGACCCGGGATGACCAGGAAGTAGCAGTTCTCTCCGGGGCCCTCTCCCCAACCAGACGCTGCAGCAGACTGAGGTGTACTGCCGAGGCAGAGGGCTGCCGTTCCCCCTCGTGGAGCCCAGCCCCCAGGACCAGTGCCAGCCAAAGGAGTGCCACCTCTTCACCGACCCCGCCTGCCCCGATGCCCCTGTCCTGCTGCACTTCCCGTTGGTCAATGCCTCCTTCAAGGACCACTCGGCCCCAGGTAAAGCAGCCCCTCCCTCCAGAACACCCTGGAGGCCTGGCCCCTCTTGGCACTGCCCTGGGCCCTCCCCTGCACCCCTGTGGCCAGCAGAGGGCGAGGAGAGTCTTAAGGTTAGTCTTCCCCTCCAGTTTTGGACAAAATAGTGTCCTGGTGTCTGTTGCGGATGCCTAATGCCCTCATATTTGCAGGGATCCCCAGTTTGCGAAGTCATCATGCTGCTGTGCTCTTTGTTATGACCCCAGGCTCCTTTACCCACCGACCCCCAAATTCCCCTAGCTACACCTGGGCCACTCAGCTCCCTTGCTTCGTGGGGTGGAGTTTGAAGGACCCCTGCATCTAGACACAGCCTGCATTGTCGCCATCTGCAGCCACCTCCACTGCTGCCCAGGCACCAGGTTGCTGGAGGGCTTCATGAGCACTCTCCAGGCTAGACAGCCAGAGCGAGAGGCCCAGGCCCACTCTCTCAGAGTCCCCTACACCAGGGGTTTCACCTGGCCTCTGTCATCCTATCCCAGGCCAGGCCAGGGTCCTTTCTCAGCGAGCTGAGCCTCTTTCTGCGACCCCTGCAATCTAAACCCCTCTCACATTTCTTTCAATCCTTGCTTTCCACCAACTGGTCAGACTTTTCTCTCCTTTTGGTGGGAAAACAAAATTTCTGCTTTTTTTGCATTATTCCTGGTTTTCTCCCTCTCACCATAACTCCCAACCTTCCAGCTTTACTCTTAACGTGGTGAATACACATCTTGGAATTTTGTTCTTGTCTCAGCAAAGACTGGTTTTTGCAAAGCAAGAGTCCTGTGGTTCTCAGTCTCTTGTTTCCATCATTGGCAAGAATCCATTCACTAGCCTATTGACTGTCATTCGGGCCATTTCCAGCTCGCCCCTGACGGTGCTGTAGATATACGAGGTTACCTGAGTAGTGGGAGAAGGGTAATGCTGTGAGGAAATGAGGGGAGCGGCAAACTCTTCATATCTCAAAATAGTATCCTACTCCCCACATGTACATTTCTGGGCAAAGGACATAGAGGGCTGGGAGAGAAGCAAGGAGCTCCTTCGGTGGGGAGAGCCCGCCCCTGTTCACAGGTGTGAGGCTTAGTTCTACCCAGCTGCGGAGGCCTCTGGGTGCTGCTCCTAACCTCCTCCCTCTGCTGAGCAGGTGTCCAGCGCAGCCCTGCAGACCTACCAGCCGGCCAGGTGGACCTCACTGGGGCCACCTCACCCTTCGCCCTGTTCAACATGACCTACAAGGAGGAAGACTTTGACCGCCTGCTGCAACTCAGCGATTACAATGTTCGGAACAGCCAGGACACCATCCTACAGGCCTTGAGGACGGTCCTGAAGCGCCAGACCCAGGGGGACAGACTTCGAGGGGCACAGTCTTGAGGCTGCTCAGGGGCCCCAGCACCCCAAGGACCAGACTGCTTTCCAAAGCAGCTGCACCATTTTGCACTCCTGTCAGCACTGTATGGGGGTTCCAGTTGCTCCTCCTGTGCCACACTTGTCATTGGCTGTCGTTTTAGTTACAATTATCCTAGAGAGTATGACGTGGTATCTCCTGTGCATCTCTCTAGTGACTCATGATGTTAAGAATCATTTCACATACTCATTGGCCTTTCATGTATCTGCTTTAGAGGTACATGACCTTCTACATGTCTATTCAAATTTTTGACCATTGTAATTGAGGTATTTGTCTTTTTATTGCTACCTTGTAAGAGTTCTTTATGTATTCTACACAGAAGTCCCAGATCCGATGCATGATTTGCAGTGCTTTTCTCCATCTGTGGGTTGTCTTTTTATTTTGTGGACAATATCCTTAGAAGCACAGAAGTTTTTACTTTGACGATGCCCAACTTGTCCATATTTTCTTTTGTCGCTTGTGCCCGTGTTGTCATGTTTAAGAAACTACTTCCTAATCCAAGGTCCTGAAGATTTACACCTATAGCTTTAGTCTTACATTTGGGTCTTTGATCCACTTGAGTTAACTTTTGTAAGTGATGTGAACTGCAGGTTTGACTTCATTCTTCTGCACATGGATGTCCGGTTATTTCAGTGCCGTTCGTTGCAAACGCTGTTCCTGCCCCCACTGAGTTGTCCCGAGGCCCTTGTTGAAAATCCATTAGCTATAAATGTGAGGGTTACTTCTGGACTCTGGTTCCGTTTCATTGATCTACTTGTCTATCATTTTGCTGATACTATACTGTCTTGATTTCTGCAGCTTTATAGTAAATTTTGAAATCAGGAAGTATGAATCCTCCAAATTTGTTCTTCATTTTCCAGACTGTATTAGCTATTGAATTTCCATATGAATATTAAGGCTAACTTGTCAAATTGTGCAAAGAAGACAGCTGGAATTTCTATGGTGACTGAATCTATAGATGAATGTGGGGGTATTGCCGTTTTAACAATTGAAAATCTTCTGATTCATGAACATGTGATGTCTTTCTATTTATTTAGGCCTTCTTTAATTTCCTTCAACAATGCACAAATCTTGAACGTCTTTGATTAAATTCTTAAGTATTTTATTTTCTTTGATGCTATTGTAAATTGAATTAATTTTCTTAATTTTATTTTTGGATTATTCATTGCTATTATAAAGAAATATAATGTTATGTTGCTCTTATAGCCTATAATCTTGCTGACCTTGTTTATTAGCTCTAATAGGCTTTTTTTTACTCCTTAGAATTTTCTACATATAAGAAGATCATGTCACCTGCAAATAGAGGTGGTTTTACTTCTTCCTTTTTCATCTATATGCCTTTTATTTCTTTTTCTTGTCTTAGCCAGAACCTTCCATATGTGTTAAACAGGAGTGGCAGACGTCCTTGTTGGATCCAGTATTGGAAGGAAAGCATTCAGTCTGGAGCCATCGAGTATGACATTAGCTGTGGTTTTTTCTTAGACGCCCTTCGGCAGGATGGGGAAGTTCCCATCTATTCCTAGGTTGCTGAGTGTTTTTATCATGAAAGGCGTTGAATTCTGTCAAATGCTTTCTAGTGTCTCCTGACGTAACTATGCTGTTTTTCCCCTTTATTCTATTAATGTGACATATTGAAATAACTGATTTTGGGGTGCATTCCTGGGATAAATCCAGCTTGGTCATGACACATGGGAGTTGGGGAGGGGTTGGCCAAAGTAGGTGTATAGTTGTGCATATGTGAAACACAGAGTGGATTCTTGTATTATTATTTATTAATTACTGTATTATTTGCCATATAAACAACTGTAAACCTACTTTTGCCCCACCCTGTATAGCCCTTTTTATGTGTTGCTGCCACACTCACGTATGATCTCTCACACTCAAAGGACACACGCACGCTCACACTGTGGCTTCCCTGGCCCCAGGGGGGTATCGCAGTGACAGAGCCTGGCTCTGGGACTGTCCTCATCTGATGACCTCTCCTCAGGACAGTGTTCCCTCTGCCTCTTATGTATTTGGCTTTATTCGGATTCTACGTTTTCTCCTTTTCTTCAGAAGCACTTGTTTTTCGGTGATGTTAATGGTATGTACTGGCTGGAGCAGGAAAACACTCCTGTACTCCTCCCTGACTCTCACACAGAACGGCTTCAGCACGTCAGCCGCCACAGGAGCAGGCTTTTCTCAGGCACCAAGTAATCCGCAGCTGGACGTCCTATCATTCAGTTACATTCTGACACTATCTACTTGGAGATAGCATCGGATCCCACAAGTTAAGAGATTAGTCTCACAGGACTGCTCCCACCTCAGGTGCCAATTGCAAGTCCCAGGTTGTCATCTGTACTTCTTACTAACTGGCTAGAGACTGGGGTCCCCACCAGGTTCAATAATTTGCTAGTATGGCTCATAGAGCTCAGAGAAACACTGATGTTTACCAGCTTATCAAAGGATATGATAAAGGGTACAGATGGACAGCCAGAGGAAGGGGTACATAGAGAGAGGTCTAGTAGGGTCCCACGTGCAGGAGCTTCTGTCCCCGTGGAGCTGGGATATGTCATCCTCCTGGTGTGGGTGTGTTCGCCAACCGGGAAGCTCCCTGAACCGCATACCAATGGGATGTTTATGGAGGCTTTATTAACTCTGTTTCCAGCCCTTCCCCCCTCTTCAGAGAGTAGCACGTGGGTCTGAAAGCTCCAAGCTTCCCATTAAGGCTTTGCTCTATCCAGGTACCAGCCCCTAACCAGAAGCCCACCAAGAGTCATCTCACTAGAAAAAAGATAGTCCTGTTGAGGTCTCGGGGCCCCTGCGTCACGAAGAGGGGTCGAAGAGCAAACACGGGAACAAACGCTCCCCCAGCACCCCTTTTACAGGAGTCCCGGGAACTCCGTGTCAGCAACCAGGGACAGAAACAAACATATGTTTCTTATTATTCTATACAACTATTGTGTTTTATTTTTGGCTGGGCATTTTACATTATTTCTTTTCATTCTCACAGCTGCCCAAATATGTTCGGTAGAATTATCGTCCCCACTATATCACTGATGAAACTCAGGGCGGAGAAAAAAAAGTCAGCCCCCGGCTGGGTCTGCGGGGAGCTGACCTGACCCTGGCTGCTGGGCCATGGTGAGCACCCTTCCACAGGGCCCTGGTGTCAGATGGCGGCATCACGACGCCCCTGTGATGCAGCGAGACAGAAGGAAGCCACGGTGCGGCGTGTCTGAGCACAGATGAAACAAGACCACCGGGAAACCACCCGAACCACTGGGCTCCACCCTCTCCTGTTCAGCATGAGAGTGCTGCTTCGCTACCGAATGTGGATTAAAATTAAGACGACCAGTCACAGAACCACCCTCACGTTCTGACGGCACCCAATCCAGACCAACACTTGGCTTCCTTGAACATTCTATAAATATCCCACACAAACCCAAATCTGACAATAAATCTCTCCCAACCCCTCTGGACCCTACCCCTGTATATCACTTTCTTTGGCTGCTTTTAATTTGTATCCTTTCACTATATATACATGTGAGTGTGTCTATACCAAAGTTATAATTTAGGTATAGAGCTTTCCTGAATTCTGTGAGTTGTTCTAGCAAATTATCGAACCTAAGGGTGTTCTGGGGACACCTGGAATTTGTAGCCAGCTGGTCTGAAGTGATGGTGGTCCTGGGGGCCCCTCACCATGTAGCTGGTACCTAGAGGGAGGGCTGTCTAGCGTGCTGTTCCCCCAGACTGCACCATTTGGAAAGTTCTCTGGAAAGTGGGGACAGAAGTCCTGGGCAGACCTGGCAGTCTGGGGGACTGTGCCCTCAGCCTTGCAGTTTAATGGACTCAGGACACCTGTACTATGAAGACTGAGGGGAGCACAAGCAGAAAAAAAAGACTCATTCGATTTGGGAAACTTTCAATGGAGCCGGAGAAGACACCCAAGCGCACTGCATAACCCCAGCGTGGGCAGGGCTGAGGCCTAAGGCCACACCTAGTGCATGAGTGTGCATGTGAGTGTGCTTGTCTCTCCTGCACCTTCTGACTAGCTTCTGTCACCCCAGGCCCCCTGACGCCCCAAGGGCCAGGAGGCCCTGGCAGCCCCACCCCAATCTGGGTGAGGACTGTGACTCGGGCAGCTGTCAGGTGCCACCCACGGGCTCCATGTGGATTGCACAAGGCTCCTCCAGGCCAGGCCTGAGTCGGTGGTAGAGACAGGAAGGCCCTGCCGCATGTGTCACCATGCCTGGAAGGGGGCTGGCACTCTGTTCTCTGCCCAACACAGGGGGTGGCAGTGGGAACGGTGAGCAAAGGGGGAACTGAGAGACATTTCTTTTTCCTGATCAGGTTGAATTTATCTCAACGATGTAAGAATGGTTTTATATTATGAAACTTACATGTCTTATTGAACAATACAGAGACCAAATGAGAATCTTAATATAAAAGTAATTGCTCAAGATATATGTAAAGCTCTTAAAAAACTGGAAAAAGAAGGACATTTACTTAACCTAATGTTGGTTATCTGCGATGGTTAATTTTATATCTCAACTTGGCCGGGCCACAGTGCCCAGAGATTTGGTCAAACAGTATTCCAGATGTTTCTATGAAGATGTTTTTTAAATGAGATTAACATTTAAATTGATGGACTTTGATCACTGGTTCAAGTATAAAGTATGTCCTGGGTTGTAGCACTTGACAATAATGCCTGGTTTGAAAAACCGGCAATTAGCGTCTTCTAGGAGTCGTGGTTGCAGTTCAGGCAGCTGCCATCAGGGGGGGGTGTGGTGCCACGACAGTTGACAGGACAAAGGCTGGTGTGGGGCAGTGGCCCCCCCGCCCCGCCCCGGAAGTGGGCAGAGCTTACTGGTCGCTCTGCAAGCCTTTCCACAAAATACACTCAAAACTCACGTAGCAACCTCAAATATTAATCAGGACATAATTCAGAGCAAAATTCAAAGATCGAAGCCTAGGTAAAGCCTCTCACTGACTAGCATCACCATCCAACAGCACTTGGGACCTCCCCGTTTCTTGCATCCCCATCAACAGTAAAATAGATCAATAAACCTTGGTGCACTCATATACATGTTGGAGTATTATACAGCCATGAAAGTGAACACTGTGTCTACACACAACAACAATGGGGATGGACTTCATAAACATAGTACTGAGTGTGAGAAGCCAGGCATAACAGAATAATGCTGAGTGACTGCATTTATATAAAGTACCAAGACTGATAAGATGATTCACGGGATAGGAATCGGGATAATGTTGGCCTTTGGGGGTCAGGAGGAGTGATTGGAACGAAGCATAAGGAGGATTTCTAGGATCCTAACAATAACATTCTCTTTTCTTTAAATTTATTATTTATTGATTTTAGAGAGAGTAAGGGAGAGAGAGAGAGAAAACATCAATTTGTTCTACTTAATTAAGCGCTCATTAGTTGATTCTTGCTCGTCGCAGCTCTGGGGTGTTGGGACAATGCTCTAACCAACTAAGCTACCCCACCAGGGCTAACTTTCTGTCTCAATCAGGGTGCTGGTTCTGCAGCTGTGTTTCAGAGTGAAAATTTCTTGATCTGCACACAATGATTCATGCACTTTGCTGTAAGTACATTAAGCTTCAATGAAGAGTTTATTTAAAAATGCGGGGATACCAGCATCGGCACAGTGGATTGTAGTAGCCTTCAATTTGTGTCCACCTCCCCATGCTCCTTTGCCAACAACCCCTGCCCAGCAGCCTCAGGCAATAGGGTGTGATCGGGACTAGTCTATCACAATGCCAGCTCTTGGGCACTGGGGATTGGCTCAGGGGCAGACACTGAACTCAAGCAAATGGATCAGAGCACTTCCCTAGGATAAAGGTGAAAAAGAAAACTTCCTCCCTGAGACAAGGCTTGCTAACCTGGGGCCACCGATGCCTCTATCCCTGCAGGTGGGAGGGGACATCTACATTAGGAGAGAATGAGGTCAGGGCTAAGCGAGCAGAGGAAGAGTCTTCCTGCTCCGAATCCCAGGATCTATCTTTCCTCAGCTCCCAGCATCTTCATTTCTCAATTTTGTGAGTTAATCTAGCGTCTTTCTAGGCTAGATGAGGCAACAAAACGCTGTTTATGAAAGAGCCCTGACTAATGCATTGAGCAAGTGGGCGGCCGGCGGGGCCACCGGCTGAAGCGGGCGGCGGAAGTGGAGGAGCGTCCTCTCCTGGAGAAAGTGTGCGCGCCCCGAGTCCCTCCCATCGGGAAGGGGAACGCGCTCTCCTCCGGGTGTCAGTACGTCGTCGCAACTTGTCTTCGGTGTTTTACGTGATCTTTGTCTACATCAGGGGTGATGATTCGCCCTCAAGGTGACAACATGCAGTGACTCTCCTAGCTGGAGGTTTGAACTGAGATTATGTTCTTTTTAATTATCAATCTAATTGACTTCAAAACTCCAACCAGTCAAGTTAGAAATATCTCTCCTGGGGAGGGGTGTGGGGAAATGGAAGAGGGCAGGGAGGGATGCACAGTAATGGAAGAAATAAAGTAAAAGTTAAGTTAATTTGAAAAAAGCATTTTTTTTGGATTTCTCCTGTCAGTGATAAACACGCCGTTCCCCACACCCCCCGGCCCCAGGGTTTCTTATTTGGTCCAAACATGGGTCCGGACCACCCGAGGAGCGGAAACTGAACAATCTCCCTTCAGCCACACTTCTCAGCTGACTTTTCGGCTGTTTGTGTTCTCGTTGCCACACGGTGGCACTATTGAGGCGCAAGCAGCCTTACCTCCTCGTCGCTGCCCGCTGCTCTCCTTCCGCGGCACTGATGACGACACAGAAACTCCAGCTGCTCTGAGGTCGTCCTTGCGGCCCACCGCGACCGCGAAGGACCTGCTGGTCAGGCTGACCGGGCTGACCGGGGCCTGACCGTGGGCCCCACCAGCATCGGCTGCCTGGTTTGCCTGTCGCCCACCGCAGGGAATGAGGCTGAAGGGGCGCTGCGGAGCGGGCACCCAGAGCAGCCATTTCCCTGGAGCAGGTGGTCTTGGCTTGTCTTCCACTTTCTGGGCTCAGACCCACCCTGGGTCCCTCGGCTCATTAGGTTAGTGCCCACCCACAGCCACTTCCCCCAAAGCCCACTGGTGCCAGGGTCGCAGGGTCCCAACGGGTTTTACTTTGCAGCTTTGGCCACATGCTGACCCCGAGCTACTTTCCTTTTCCAATTTCTGCATTCTGGCCCCTGGAATGAGAAACATTTTAAGTCGAGCCAAACCCTGTTATTCCCTGCCCTGTGGTGAAGTGCATGGGAGGGAGGAGGTGTGGGGAAGTGACACTAATGCACCGCCCTTACAGCTGCCTCTTGAAGGGAAGTTAGGAAAATGGCCGCCCTTCCCTTCATGGGATAAGAAAAAAAGTATATATATAATTTTTAAATTAAATGTGTTGGAGTTATACATACAAGTATAATTTTAAATTATTGTTATATTGGGATAATTTTGGAAGTTGCAATAGATCTATCGTATTTATATACATCCATTCTGGTAGTTAGCTGGGTTATTAAAGCCACGCTTTCTGTAATAGGGGATTGAGCAGAAAACGGATTAACATTGATTGCCAGGTATGAATTCTCACATGTTGGTGAGGCTGGCATCATCTTTATTACCCCTGCTTTACAAACGGAAAAACCCAGGCCGGCAAGGTTGGGTAACTGGCGGGTAGTATGCGCGGCAGCTGTGGGAACACCGCCCGCCCCACAGGCCCACGCCGACTCCTTATGGTCTCTCTCCGCCCTCTCTGCAACCGAGGACCTCTGGACAAGCCCCAAGCCTTTCCTGCCTCTCCTAATGTCACCCCCACTTCTTCCACGGACCTGTAAGGAGACACTCGAATTGACTGCTACCTCCCTGTGTCCCTGGCTGAAGAGAAATCAGCTCCTTCGGATAAAGCTCCATCCCCCCTTTTTTGAGAAAAATCAAGTGGGCTTTTGTTGCTTGAAAACTGCTCCATCTTCCTTCTCTGAAAACCAGGCGTCGAAGCACTTTCTCCCCAGAGCTGAGGAAGCACCTGCAGTGAGAGGCAGGCGCGGGGAAGAGGGAGCCGCCACAGAGGAGCTTGTTTCCTCCCCATCCCCCAGAGGGTTCGTTTTAGGTTCTCTGCCCCTGGTCACGCAAACTAGGCTGACTGAGACGCAAACAGACATGTGTCAACACAGGGAGCACTTGGGGATGAATAACTCCTTTGGGTTAGTGGTTAGAATTCGGGAGTGTATAGCATCTTAGCAAAGGGACAATACACTTTTTTAGACAAGTGAGAAGACAAAGGAAAATGGCTTTGAGTTTTTAGGGCAACAAATTGTAGGAAAGTGAACATATCAGGGAGCTACTGGAAGATAAGGACAGTTAGTAAAGCTTGGTGTGTGAATTCCTCTGGTGTTTCTCTGGGCTGATGAGGGTCCGGAGCTGTCTCTGGTCATTACCTTTTGTCCTTCCTGGTAGATAGCAGAGGAGGGACACGTTTGTAAATTTATGTCCTGCTTTTAAGCAATTAGAAGGAGGGTACTTTCTGGTATCTGCTTCTGAATTGCCTTCTGCTTGAAATAATCCTTATACTAAAGTGGAATGGGGTGAGGGGGGACAGATTCTGCCGCCCCTCAGCACAAAGAGGAAAAAGACACTTTACACATGTCTCCCACCCAAACGCATGCCTCTAGTCCAGGGTGTCCAACTCATGGCCCGTGGGCTGCATGCAGCCCAAGATGGCTATGAATGCAGCTCAACACAAAATCATAAATTTACCTGAAACCTTTGTTTAATCAGTTTTTGTTAGTATTTGTATATTTAATGTATGGCCCAAGACAACTCTTCTTCTTCTGGTGTGGCCCAGAGACGCCAAAATGTTGGACACCCCTGCTAGTCAGTTGGACTGTGGGGTCTGGCTGTTTGGGCCAGAGATAGTCGCCACTGGAAAACCACAAGCTCAGGAAAAAGAGCCCTGAAACGGGGGTGACAGGGTGTCCCCAACCAGAGAGGATGCTGGAGCACGCAGAGACGACACAGAGAGACAGCGTGCATTTTGAATATGCATTTTATTTATTTATTTAAGATTTTATTTATTTATTTTTAGAGAGAGGAGAAGGGAGAGAGAAAGAGAGAGAAACATCAGTGTGTGGTTGCCTCTCCCGTGGCCCCCACTGGGGACCTGGCTCGAAACCCAGGCATGTGCCCTGACTGGGAATGGAACTGGTGACCCTTTGGTTCACAGCCCACGCTCAGTCCACTGAGCTACACCAGCCAGGGCTGAATATGCACTTTAAAAATTAGAGTTGCAAACACCACACAAATAGGGTCTGTTTTCAGTTTTGTAATTTTGTCTTTAACATGAAGCTATGATGTGTCAGAACAACAAAACTAGAACAATTTAGTAGCAAGTTTGATGTCCTTCATTCAAGGGAAACAGTCCATGGACTGGGCGAGCAGGGGCCTCACAAGCAATGGCACACTCTTCCA
>PVKM010046515.1:0-11685 GCA_004027735.1 Carollia perspicillata
ACTGCATGAGTTCCAATCACATTAGCGCCTCTTCAGCTTGAGCCAGAATTTATAGCATAAATTCAACATTTTTCAAATCTTAATCAACCCAGAGGTCATTTTCCTCAAAGTGCAGTTTTGCTGCTGCTGCTGGAAAATCAATGGGGGAAGGTTGATACTTTCCTGCTGCCACAGCACCAGACACAAAATGAAATGCTCCAGAAAACTCTGCTCCATTTTCAGCTGTAGCTCTTAGAGAATGTTTTTTGTTTGTTTGTTTGTTTGTTTGTTTTAATGCCAGTGGTACTTTTGATCCCTAATGTCTAGGTCTTACTCAGGGGAAATAGTCCAGTCATCAGTAGCATAATCAGATTTAGAGAGGGGTGGGGAGGGAGAGAGAGAGAGAGAGAGAGAGAGAGAGAGAGAAGCTTTGATCTTAAGCCTCTTTGTCTTAAAAAGCTACTATTTCTATTTTCTGTAAAATAAAGTCCCAATTCTTTGGCTTGGCAATCAGAGTCCTTAACATACTATCAAGTCAGCTTACCACATGCATGGCTCAGAGGAGTGCTCCACAAATGGTGTTTTCGCATAGGTGAATAAAAGAATCTGTCTTTGGTACATCCACATCAAACTTCGCCCTACATAAATATGCACTCTCTAGACTTCAGGTCTTCATTCACATGCAGCTCTGTGCACTTGGTGCCCCTTTCCCTCCTAATTCCCTATCAAAATATTCTTGTTCCTGGCCCAGCCCTGGCTCAGAGGTCACCTCAGTGACTCTTTTCTGTTCCTGCCCCAAGCAAAGCAGAACCAGTGGTTTCTTTCTCTGTAGTCCCGTCGCAAATTTCCATACCTCTATAATATTTGTAGCACTTGACAGTATTTTCAAATTGGTGATTTTCTGATATAATGTGAATTCTGTCAGAGGCAAGATCTTGTCTTGCTCATCTAGCACCCATATTCTAAAACATGTTTGTTGAACTCAGTGAGCATTCTCTGCAATCTAAATATTCTGAGGTAGGAAGGCATAAGATTGGGAATGAGCAGGAATTTTTCCACCCAACTGTGCAATCTTGATCCAACTCTTCTGGACCTCTCTTTCTTAATCGAGCGACAAAATTGGTCTAACTGATCACTCAAATTTTATTCTTACTTAAGCATTATTATTATTACTTTCACTATTTTAGTTGTTTCCTTTGTTACTTTATCTTTGCTATTACTAATACTAGTAGCACCAGTACTGTTACTACAAACAACTACTTCAATTAATCATTCTAGGGCCACCATTTATTGGATCTCTATCAAGTGTCAGCTCTGTCATAAGAACTTAATTTTATTATTGCATTTAATCTTCAAAACAACCACATGAGTTAGAAATTATTAGCTTTATTTCACAGAGATAAGAATTAATGCTCACAGGCTAAGAAACGTATCTGAAGTCACACAGCTAGAATGTGACAGAGCTAGAATTTAAACCCAGTATTTTGATTTCTAATTCCTGAAAAAATGAACTTTAAATTTATTATACCAGTTCATTTTGAATCCAAGAAAAAAATACATATTTTACTAGAAATATATAATTGTGCATAGTTTAAAAATAATATGTCCTCATGAAAGACATGGTAAATCACTCATTCTACTTCCAAGAGAGAACCCATATTAACATGCTTATGAATTTTCTTGATGTGTTTTATCTGTGTATGTATGTATACATAATTGACAACTGCATATTAGTTGAGATGTAAAATTGACATAGTGATGAAGCTAGTGTGTGAAGGCTTCAACTCTTTGGCCGTTTCTGGGCCAGGGCCTTATGTACATTAGTTGTTCAGTCATTCAGGGATTGCTCCTACCCACCCCACCCCACCCCCCAAAAAACAAAAAACATCTGAGGCATTGGAGCTCTGACTCATACTAGCAGTTTGTCTCCTCCAAGTGCCAGAGATAGGTAACTTTAATTCAACAGAAATATTAGAGTCCTTGAAGGATGAATAAAAATCATTGGGAGAAGAAATGAATTTCAACAACTGACTGAATTTCCTTTATTGGGGAAAAAAGGTCACTCCTTAGAGTTTGCTGAAAGCCCAGTTCCTGAAAAAGATCCAGACTGAGATTAGATCAACTGGATTACTGTTCAGTATCTCTCAATTCTTTACTCAGGAGCCTGAGACACATATCACTTCAGAAACTATGATAGCATCTCAGGAGAAACCTGAGGCTGAGAAGGTTGAAGTCATTTGTTCTAATTCACATGCCTAAGAAACGATGGATTCAGGCCTAAAACTTAGTAGAGCAAAGGAGTAAGCATTACTGTTGATTCAGCTTTACCTTGGCCACATCCTGTGTTAGGTCCTTGCCATGCATTTTATTGTTTTCCATTCTCATTGACTCTGTGAGATGAAGGTGTTATCTCCCTATAGAGATGAGAAAACTGAGATAAAACAATCTGCTCAAGGTTGCAAATGCATGGCAGTGCCAAGATTTGAATCTTTGTGTATTTGTCCCCTGAGTCTATATTCTTCCAGCCATACCACACTTCTGAGGCTTTCCGACTTTCAGAACAGAGATCTTGCCAGTCGAGGCCTTTGCTGTCATTTCTTGGAATGGCTGCTGTGCCAGTGAGGGCACTGTGATAGAATGTGAGGGGGCAGGGGTTTCATTAAAGAATTAGACATTACATAACTGTGACAGGATCTGAGAAAGTGATGATCAGGGAGTTGGAGGATCAATCTAGGAAGGAAGGCATCAGAGTGACACGGCACAGTGGATAATTGTGGAGAAATCCATCGAAAGCTGTTTCCTCTGCTTAGCCACTGATTCAGTGGGTCTGCTGCCAATTATCTAGTGGTGGGTCTGAGTTCTCTAATCAGCAGGACCAGCAGTAAGGGAAACGAGCTGAAATTAGAGCAGGGAAGAAGAAAGACAAGCTGGAACCCACAAGGCACCTCTGTGCCTGATGTTTGAAGAAGCAAAGATCTGCAGAGAGTAATGACTGCTGCTTCATTTTCACCTTCAAAGTCACGTGCAGGTTCCTCGTTTGACCAACTTTAATCCATAACCACACCGGAAAAGTCATTATGAGTTACCCAGTTCCCTTCTTAATGATATATCTTCCACGGCTGCCATTTAGACAGTTCTGGAGGCAATTTGCTCCAGAGAAAAGGATGCTCTACTAGTTATCCCAAATCCAAATATCTATAGCAGTTCTGTCCAGTAGGACTTTTTGCAATTATAGAAATATTCTACATTTACAATGCATCCCCATGCCTCTCCTTTTTCCATTCTCTATGAGCTCCTTATGGGCAGAGACTATGTTATACTTCCAGCGATCAAGTAAAGGATCTAGCTAGCATATGCCTGTGGAATAAACAGATGGTGAGAGTCACTGTCATAGGCAATAATCTGTGAAGGTAGTTGCTAGTGGACCAAAAGACAGAAGAGAGAGGCAGCATTATAGTGTAATAGAATTTTAG
Organism: Carollia perspicillata; assembly: GCA_004027735.1. Classification (NCBI taxonomy): domain Eukaryota; kingdom Metazoa; phylum Chordata; class Mammalia; order Chiroptera; family Phyllostomidae; genus Carollia; species Carollia perspicillata. The sequence goes on from PVKM010046515.1 coordinate 3,453, forward strand.
GTCAGGAATATGCAGCTTAGAGGCTATGGTAGAAAGAATATAAGCTTTAGAATTCTAATTCTAACTCTGCTATTTCCTTGGTTATGTGTCCTGGGAAAATTCTGGGGTTGTTCTAAGCTTCATTTTCCTTATCTGTAAGAGAGGGAAGGTTATCCTGATTCCAGAGTTGTAAGAAGTAATGAAAGCACCTAGCATGGGGCCTGGCAAATATAATCTTTAATACATGTAATTTCTTTCTTACAGATTTTTAGTGTGTCTCCCTCATTATTAGTGATGTTTTCCAGCAGAATTTAGCCCGCCATTTAGGATATATTGCAAATAAAATGTCATTCTTAACTATAATTGATCATCCCCTAGTGCCAAAACCATGGGGCCATTTGAAGCCTTCATTTCCCCGATAAGCAAAGAGTGAAATTAAGGACAATTAAAGAAGGTTTTATAGATTTAATTACATATTGGACAGATCCTCTGGGACCTCAGAACCTTTCTGAGAATTACGAGGTTAAATGGCAATCAAATTATTTTTGCTGCATGAACATAACTGTCCTGCATGGTGACAGTCACTGCTCTGTGGCCCTGACCACTTCCATCTGTAGAATCATCATTTTGTTTCATTTCACAAACCATTTAGAAATGAATTGGATTTACCAAAGAGCAGGACTCAAAATGTATTTAACTGGATCCATAGAAACAGAATCCAGACATGAATTTTTGTTGGTTATTCAGGGGATGACCATGAATAACCTTTCTCCTTGCTCAGCCTGCTGCCTGCACTTGGGACTTCTACAATTATCAGACTCCTCAATTGGATTATACTTTTACATAAGTCAAGCTAGTGAAGTATTAAAAAAAATACATAATTCATTTTTACCCAGAAATTTAAGCCATGACTTTTATTGTAGTAGCTAATCTGATTTCCTGGTCATATGAAACCTTAAAAGGGTCTTCCAAGGGCACAGAACCACAGAGTTTCCCCCTTTCCCTCATTGTTTGTCAGTTCTATATACCGGAGTTCAGATTTCCTGTCAAGTCAGAATGTTTATGGTGACATTTTTAAATGAGTCCAAGTAACGTTTAACTGAGTCCTCAACAATATTTGTAATACATAGTGTCAGGAAACCAGCTAGATTGAGGCATTAGAAAGAGCTTAAGAGAATAGGTGGTATTAGACTAGAAATCAAGTAACCAGAATTTGAATTCTGGTTCTTCTATTTATCAGGTGAATTACTTGACTTCCTTAGCTTCCTCATGTATAAAACCAGAATAGTTTAATTTAGTTTGCAGGAACCTGGTGGGTCTGCGGTGAGGGAATAGGCAGCTGGGTGAATAGAAGAGCAGAGCCTTTGGAGATCAGCAGGGTGGATTGGGGGCCTGTTTCATTTGTTAACTGTTTGTTTGCCCTCAGTAAAAATCTCCTCCTTTCTGAGCCTCCTACCCCTTACACATAAAAAACAAAAATGACAGCATATAATCTTGACAGTTCCTTTGGGCTAGCAAGCCTGTGATGATCACTTCTTTCTCCATTTTTAGCTGAGGAAAGGAGCTAACAGCACTATACATCTCTCCTTGCAAAAGGTTCTTGATACGTCCAAGTCCGGCCTTTAACCAAGCCAGTTCTAGATTACCTTGTTTTAACTCCTAACTCCTTCTAAGTCACTCATGGTTTTCCTTCTCTAGACATTATCTTAAAGGACATGATTTAATCTCAAATGATCTTTCCAAAACTGACATATTCATATTTTGTGTCCAAGAAACCAATATCTCAGCTCTGGGAGGAATCTCAGCCATCATTCCATATAACTTTCCCACTCCCAATCCATGATCCCTTCTGCAGTTCTCCTGATAGAGAGAGAGCCTTCGACTTCTGTTTGAATGCTTTTAGTGATGGGGCACTGACTACTAGGGCATTGTGTCTTTGGACCATTCCTTACGGTCTGTACCGCAGTGCTCCACAGAGCTTGAAGTTGGGTGATACCGCTTATAGAAAGGGAACATCACTACTTCAGATATTAGTTACTAGCAAATGATCCATGAACCTGCCCATCTGTGGAAACGCTTTGACCTTCACATATGTGATATTGCAGTATGTTTAATCATGAATTGAAGATCCACTGTTGTGTGCTGGATCTTTTACTTACTAGTATAAGAACTTGGACAGATTTATATTCTGGACAGAATCTTATATACTTGGACAGAACTTGGACAGAAAGCATTAAGGATCTTAAAAGTTGTATATGATCAAGTTAATAATGGGTACAGAGGCATACTCATGCCTCTGCTTCTCTGTATTTGTAAAATGGATATAAGAATAGTCAACCTACCTTTCTATAAGATGTTGAGAGGATGAAATAAGGTAACATAAATAATATGCTTTATAAAGTGCTATAGCAGGGGTCAACAAACTCTGGCCTATGGGCTGGTCATCTGTTTTTGTAAATAAAGTTTTATTTTACCATAGCCATGCCCATTCGTTTATGTGTCTGTCTTTGGCTGCTTTCATGCTGCACTGTCTGGGTTGAATAGAATCTGTGTGGCCCGCATAACTAAAAAAGATTGCTGCCTGCAGTGCTATATAAATGTGTGTTTATTATTAGAATTGCCAGAACTATTTTAGGAAAAGGATGAGATGATGGTCTTGTTGTTTATTAATAGAAATCTCGTCAATTCACGAGTGAACATTAATTGAACACCTGACCATGTAAAGAACTGCCCTATGTATTTTATGTGAAGATTTAAAAACTCTTTATCACAATACCATGTGAGGGCATCCTATTGCATCCATGTTACAAAGGAACTGATTCAACATCTTGACCAAGGCTACACTGGCAGAGAGCCAGAACTGAAATTTAGATATTTGATTCCAAAATTTGTGTTCTTTTTATGATGCCACCTAGCTTCTCATAGTTATGACAGATATGACTTTAAGTGTAATTCTTACCAGTTAGAGCCTTTATAGAAAGCATTAAGGATCTTGAAAGTTGTATATGATCAAGTTAATAATGGGTACAAAAGCCTATCATGCATTATAAATACATTAATATCAGAAAGGAGTTCAAATATATCGGTAAGATCAGTGCTTTGAAAGCATATAGAAACAGATAATAGCAAAAATGAACAGACTGATGAAGATTGAATAGTAAGCATTACTGAATCTTTGAATGTTTTGACATCATCCCCACATCTTTGTCAGCACACACCAACCTTTTTCAGTTTAGGTATCTATTAGTTCAATGCTTAAAATCTCAATGGAATCACACACGACGAAAAGACAGGATGAAAGGAGTCTATGAGCTGACAGGCTGATTGTTCCGCTAGTCTGTGTTTTTTGAAAGTCTTCCAACATTAACTGTAAAACAGTCAAAACTTTAATAAAGTAAGCTGGGCTACTTCATTAAAAGTGAGGCATAAAGAAATAATTATTAAGAGCTTTTAGAGAGGACATGAGGTTTATCAGCTGTAATAAAAAAAGGTAACGGAACATATATCCCTTTCTTTACACAAGATGCTAATATCAAACTTGTCATCCATGTATAATTTGTAGAATTTAGAGTTAAAAGGAATGTTAACAATCCTTTTATTTAACCCCCTCAATTTATAGATAAGAAAACTAAGGCTCAGAAAAGTTTAGTTATTTGCCTAAGGTCACACAGCTAATATATATCAGAACTGGAACTCAGAAACTGACTCTTTTTCATTCATTTGTTTATTAATCATTTATTTAAAAAATTTAATTCAGTCATTTACCTAATACTTATCGAGACCTTTCTATATGGCACCAGTATATTAGATGTAAATACATGTCATTTCATTTAATTCTCGTGAAGTAGGTAGTATTACCTTAATTTTATCACTGAGAAAACTGAGATGAAAAGAGATTAACCACCTTGTCCAAGGTCTCACAACTTTGATGTGAATTAACTAGCTAGTCAGGCACAATAGAACTGATTAACCCTCTACTCCAACTCTAAAATAATAATTGTGTTTGTCAGAATTTCACACCGAGCTTGTAGAAAACTTAGTATTTGAAGTCACTGGCCAAAGCCATCTGTCTTCAGAGAGATGATCTGAATGATCAAGTGAACAGTGATTTATGTGTTTTATTTTATCTTGGCATTTTTTTACTTCTTCTCCTTATGTATATGTATCGCAAATGGCTGCAGTCATAGACATGTAAGATTATATATTGCTTTTTATTAGTTAACATCAGAACTTCATATAATCATCCAATGTCAGCCCATATTCAACTTCAGGGATAGTCTTTGTGATTAGAATTTTAATAGGCAAAAGCTGTCCCGTTACATAATTATACCATAATTTATCTCATTCTCTTTGTTGTACATTTATTTTCTAAACTAACATAGCTATTGAACATGGTCTAATATTTAGGGTTATTTAGTGTTTTTATTTTATGTTTTATTATTTAAGAAATAATATGGGAGGTAGTTTAAGATCATTAGTCAAAGGGTAAGACATTATTGTTGCTCTTATATATTTCCATATTAAGATAAAAAGAAAGTGTTCAGATTTACAGTGCCTACATGAGTAAAATGGGAATCAGTTTATAACATTAGGGGCTATTATGTTTTTGCAGGATTTTTGTAAATTTAGTAAATGTCTAGATGCTTTAGATTCCTGGCATGCATGTAGCAAAGGTGATGTTCTATAACCCAAATATAAATATTTGACTCTATTTTTGCTTAAGTAGACAGTTATTCTCCCTTTGGGTTAGCATATTATCCACAAAGGTTAGGCCACAGAATATCAGACATTTCAGATGCCCTGCTGTGAGTGATGGTGACAAAAAACAAAGCAACTCAACCCTAAGAATTTTTGCAATATTTATGTCTTCCCTTCTCTCAGTTTGTTTCATATTAAGTCTAAAAATAACTTCACTTAGAAAATGTGCAAAGGATATAAAACCTTTGATTAAAGACTCCTTCAAGTGTTGATGTATCTTTTTAATATATAACCCTCCTTTAATATTGTAACCAATAACTAAAATAAATCTACATTTAAAAAGCAATAAAGAGCTAGCCATGAAAGTTCTCATTAAATACAGTTTTAATGCATTTATTTTACTTCATTTAGGAAACTTTATCTGGGCACATATTTTGGAATAAATAATAGAAATCTTCCTTGATACTTCTTAGAGAGTTTGGAACTTCCTTGGTATGAAAAATATTTTATTCATTCAATAAATCTGCATTACTCATTGTCTCATTTCTTTATTACTGTGGTAAAAATCACAAGTAAAAGTTACCATCTTAACCATTTTGAAGTATACAATACACTACTGTTAATTGTATGAGGAGAAACTCCCTCCAAAAAACAGGAATTATATCCTGAAGGATAGGCCCCTGGTAGTACAGGCTTCCCCCTGCTAGGTGAGTAATCTAGGAGCCCACCTGTATCAGTGTACCAGCTGGCATTGTTGTGAGAGGCTGTGTTCGGATTTGGTGAATTTTTTTTTGAAGACTCTTTCAACACGTTTGCCCATTTCATAATGGGTAATTATGAACATACCTGCCCACATTGAACATGTGTTCAGCAGTTTTTGACCCCAAACAGCATGATCCCTGTGCCCCACCCTCCCTATTCACCCAATATAAGATCTCACCCTGAGCAACACTTTTTTTCCCCCCTGGGTGAAAAAAGTCCTCAAAAGGAAACATTTTGCAGATGTGGAAGAAGTGAAACAAAAGTGGCAGAAGCATTAAAAGGTATCAAAATCAACAAGTTCAAAAACTGTTTTGAGCAGTAAACAAAAAGTCTTGATAGGTTTATTGCATCAAATGGAGAGTACTTTGAAGGTGACTGAAATTTAAGCATGTAAGAATAAATACACAATTTTTAATTAATACTGTTTTTAGGTCCTCCTTCATATGTACATTTTTGTACATCAGATTTCTAGAACTTTTCATCTTGCAAAACTGAAACTCTATACCCAGCTTCTCTTTCCCCTTGACCCCTAACCCCTGAGAATTACCATTTTACTTACTTGGACAAGAGTTTGACTACTTTAGATACATCATATAAGTAGAATTAGGTACTGTTTATCTTTCTATGACTGGCTTATTTACTTAGCATAATGTCTACAAGGTTCATCTATTTGTAGTATATGATAGCATTTGTTTAATTTTTAAGACTGAATAATATTCCACTGTATATTTTTGTTTATCCATTCATCTGTCAGAGGGCATTTAAGGTGTTTTCACACCTCTTGGCTATTATGAATAATGCTATGCTGAACATGGGTGTGCAAATATCTTTTCAAGACCCTGTTTTCAATTCCATTGGATGTATACCCAGAATTGAGATCGCTCTTACATTGAACTTTTGAGGAATTTCCGTACTGTTTTCCATGGAGGCTGCACTGTCTTATCTCACCAACAGTGCACAAGGATTCTAATTCCTCCACTTCTTCACCAACACTTGTTATTTTCAGGGTTATTTTTTTATAGTGACTGTCCTAATGGGTATGAAGTATATTTCATTACAGTTTTGATTTGCATTTCCCTGATGATTATTGAAGTTGGACACCTAATATTCATGTTGACCATTTGTATATCTTTTTTGGAGAAATGTTTGTTCAGGTCCTTTGCTCATTTTTACTTGGATTATTTTGTTGTTCAGTTGTAGGACTTTGTTATGTATTCTGGATATGTATGGTTTGCATATATATTTTTTCTATTCCTTAGGTTGCCTTTTCATTTTTGTTATTATTTCCCTTGCTAGGCAAAAGTCTTTAAGTTTGATGTAGTCTCATTTGTTTATTTTTGCTTTTGTTGCCTATGCTTTCAGTGTCACATTGAAGAAATTATTGTCAACTACAATGTCAGGAGCTTTTCCTCTACGTTTTTCCTAGGAGTTTTATAGTTTCAGATCTTATATTTAGCTTTTAATCCATATTAAGTAATTTTTGTATATAGTGTGATGTAAAGGTCCAACTTCATTCTTTTGCATGTTAATATCCAGTTTTCCCAAAACCATTTGTTGAAGAGACTCTCCTTTCTTGATTGTGTGGCCTTGGCACCCGGTCAAATATCATTTTACAATGTACATGTCATATATACATGCTTGGTCTCTCTATTCTGTTCCATGGGTATATGTGTCTGTATTTATGTTGGTACCATATTATTCATTCTCGTTACTGTAGCTCTGCAATATGTTTTGTAGTCAGGAAGTGTTAATCTTCCAGCTTTGTTTTTCTTTTTTAAGACTTTGTCTTTTCTTATGAATTTTGGGAATACATATGAATTTTAGGATTTTTTCTCTTTTTTTTCCCCAGAAAAAGGCCCTTTGGATTTCATAGTAATTACATTAAATCTATAGATCATTTTGGGTAATATGAAATTTTAACAATATTTAGCCTTCCAATCCATGCATATGGCATGTCTTCCCATTTATTTGTCTTCTTTAATTTCATCAATAGTATGTTATTTTTAGTGTACAAATCTTTCAATTTCTTGGTTAAGTTTATTGCTAATATTTTATTCTTTTAAATGAAATTGTAAATGAGATTGTTTTCCTTATATTTTGAATACTTTGTTGTTAGTTTATGAGAACCCAACTGGTTTTTGTATGTTCATTTTGTAGTGTGCAACTTCATTGAATTTGTTTATGAGTTCTAACATATGTGTGTGTTATCTCTTCAGGTTTTTTTATGTATAAAATCATGCAATCTTCAAACAGAATAATTTTATGTCTTTCTTCCTAATTTGGATGCCATTTATTTATTTTTCTTTTGGTAGGACTTCTCATACTATGTTGAATAAAAGTAGGGAGAGTTAGATTCTTGCCTTATTCTTGATCTTAGAGGGAAAATGTCTAAAATTTTACCATTTGCTATGATGTTAGCTATGAAAATTTCATATAGAGCCTTTATTATGGTAAGACAACTTTCCTGTTAATATTTAGTTTGTTGAGTGTTTTTATCATGAAAACAAAACAAAAGAGCTTTTTTTCTAATGCTTTTTTCTAATGCTTTCTAATACATTTTCTAGTGCTTTTTCTGTATCAGTTGAGAGAATCATGTTTTTTTTTCCTTCATTCTGACAATGTGGTATAGTGCATTGATAGATTTTCATGTATTGAACTGTCCCTGAATTCTAGGATTTATTGTTTAACTTCAAATGTATATCTGGTAAATAATAAGATACAGGGATTCAAATCTTGACAAAATAAAAACATCTTGTCTTGGTTCTTATTACTTTTACTACTACTATGTTGTACC
>PVKM010046516.1:0-11682 GCA_004027735.1 Carollia perspicillata
CTAATAAATCAGTGAATGAATCTGCAGTAATCTTGCAATTGATCGTCCCATATCTGTTCATTCTAACGTTTAATAAAATAGCTTCAAAACCAGAATATAAAGTTTTATGTGATAGTATCCATGACCAAGTGATAGTCCAGATGGGATTTCAATTCGAGTAAGGTATTTCAAGTGTGGGATTTTTCAGGTGTTCTGAAGAGTTACAGCCTAAACTATAGTAATTGTATAATTTATTTCTAGATTATTTTGTATGTTCAACATGGATATCATGTAATATCTGATTAAATGCATTGTGATTGTTTTATTGACAATGTTATTTCTTTCAATTTTTCTATTTTGCTTTGGTTAACTTCAGTGGTAAGAACTTCCATGTAATGTTGCATAAACAGTAAAAGTGGACATCCTTGACTTTCTGATATACCAAAACAGCATTGAATGTTGTATATTTAAAGTGCTGTTTGCTATATGTCTTTATAGATTCCACTTTCTCCAGCTTAGGAAAATTATCTTCTTTATTTTTATTTTTTTGGTGAGTGTTAAACTACTTTTTCTTCATTTTACTCTTTAACATTTTAATTTGAAAATTTACATTTAGGTCATATAATATCAAATAACTTAAATGTAATAGAATATAATTTCCCATTAGTTGATTAGTGTGACAATGTTTTATATAGAATTTCAAATTTTAAGTTCATAAGAACAATTGTTCTGTAATTTTCTATTTTTTGTACAGTCCTTGTTAATTTTTGACATCAAAATTTTACTAGCCTCTTAAAAGAAAATGGTAAAAGTATCTTCTAATTTAATTCCATATTTTTTGTTTAATAGTAATCTCTGAAAAATGGGACAATTTTTAATTGCATAGGAAAGATTTCAATTATGAATTCCCCTTCTCTACTAGTGGCAAGAAAATGATGATTTCAATTTCTGAGTGAGTTTTTTTTTGGGGGGGGGGGATTTTTTTCATTATAGCTAAATTTTCAAAGTTAGTAGCACAATGGTTTTTATAACAGTCTCTTTCTGAAGTTGTTGGCTCCTATAGTTATGATAACTTTTCATTGCTAATATTATTTTAACCTTCCCTTCTTCTCCCCACCCTGGTTGAACTGTGTAAAAATGTATTCAATATTATAGGTTTTCTAAAAACACCCTAAAATCTGGTTTTGTCGATCCTCTCTATTTTGTATTTGCTATTTATTTTACTGATTTCTTTTGTTTTCTTCTTTGTTTTTCCTTAACCATGTTTTTTTTGTTTGTTTGTTTGTTTGTTTTTACTGAAAATACATGTGGCTCTCTATCTCAAGGTTTTGGGTTTGTTTTGTCTTCATAGTAACAGTGTCTTCAATCCAATCCATGCATGGGCTATCTTAAAACAACAAGAGAGTCAGCCTCTCCAGGAATAGGTCTCAGGCAATGATATAGGGTTATGGGTACTCAAATACCCCACTTTTTCAGTTATTCCTTAGACAAATTGGGATTAAAGTCTATATAGTCTTCTAGTGGGACCAAGATTCAGTTGTAGGCAAAAATAAACTATTCATTATTCTGTGTCCCTCTTTCCTGCTGAGCTGCTGGTGTGTGCTAGGATCATATTCTAGACAAACTACTTGTACCTAAATCCTGGTCTCTGGGTCTGCTACTGATAAACCCAAACCTAGAAGAGAGGAAAACATCCTTGAAACATATGAGAGATGCATGCAATAACTATTAGTTCCTAGACACTGTACAAAAATCTAATCAATATTGATCAAATAGTTTGAAAAACTTTAGAAGTATGAATCCATAATTCTGTTTGTTATATGCACCCAGTAGTAACAGATATGTTACAACCCGATGTGTCAAACTTGAGTTTGTAATATTATTTGTTGACACCATGGATATTATAATGCATTTCAGAAATAATTTATAATTTTTTGTTTTGCTTTTAAATTTTAATCTTTAATTAATTACACATTTTATCTGCATGACATAGCTGCCAGACAAATGTGACATAATTCTAACTGTTTTGATTGAAATGTCTTCTAAATTCATTATTTTTCTGTTGCTCTTAACCCAGTGTGTTTTTCTCAAATAAAACTTTCTAAGTGCACCTTATACCATAAAAGTATACCACAAAACCTTGTCTTACATGTGTGCTCAAGTAGGCAATTATAAAACATAAAAAAACGATATCTTACTTTTAATTTTTTAAAATAGTTGTTAAAGTACAGTTGTCTGCATTTCTCCCCCATCAATTCCCCCAACCCAGGCATTCCTACTTCCCTTTCCTGATCCAACCCCACCTTGGTTTTGTCCATGTGTCCTTTATAGTTGTTCCTGCCTACCCCCCATTATCTCCTCCCACCTCCCCTCTGGTTACTGACAGTTTGTTCTTAATTTCAATGCCTCTGATTATATTTTGCTTGCTTGTTTGTTTTTTTGATTAGGTTCTACTTAAAGGTGAGATCATGTGGTATTTGTTTTTCACTACATGGCTTATTTCACTTAGCAAAGTGCTCTCCAGTTCCACCAATAATTTTATTTTGTTATAGACTAGGGTTTTCACATAACTTTATCATAGTATTCAGACCTGTTTAAGGGTCTATATAGTACACAAAAGATGCATTATGCTCTTCTCTCTTGCCCCTAAACCACATGCAATTCTTAAAAATAGAGAAAAAGAAAAAAATCTAAGCGCTGGTCTATAACCACTTGCTGGGTCTTTGTAAGTCTCTGCTTTACACAGTTGTCCTGACCCAGAAGCTGCACCTCATCCTTCTGGATGGATGCTACACCTGGGCATAGTCTGTTTCCTGACACTCTCTCATTTTATTTCCTAACTGAAGTCTACCATACTTAAAATATTTTGTATAACTATATTGTTTCCCTTTTGTATCCTGTTAATTTCATAAGGAAGTTCATAGTCATCACTTTGCTTTCATTTTTATCACTGTCCTAAAGATACTTTACATTTGTGGGCATCTTTACATGTGCCTTCCACTTCACCATCGTCCTTTCTTTCTATAGTGTGTCCAATTCCAAAGGCTCATGGGTAATTGTTCAAGTAAGCTTCATGTTTTACACTATGCTAATCCCATGCTGAACTCACTGACATATGATGTGAGGTACAAAAATGTGAGAGAACCTCTGAGGAAGATAATAGTTTCCAAAATATTTTAGCACTCAATACCATAATGTTAATACTGATTTATTTAACATTAATACATATATTTATCTGAATGTATTTACATGTCTATTGAAATATCACCTTCTCACTTCCTGTCAAGAGGGAGGCATAGGTAAACATGCTTTGCAACCTTGTGCAACCACAAAAAGAATTACAACTAGACCTGAAAACAAATAACACCCAGAACAATCAGAAAATCAAGCTTTATGGAAGTCTGGCAACCAAGGATTTAAAGAAGGCACATTCATCTGATTGGTAGGAGGGGCAGAGTTTCACAGACTGGTGGAGAAGTGTGGAGACACGCTGTGGCAGTGAAATGGTGCTCCCACGTTCACGTGTTGTGGACAAAAATTGGGAGTGATACCTTGGGAGCAAGCAACCTCAGCTGTAGGCCTGACTGCACAGCCCAGGGTTCCAGTGCTAGGAAAATAAATGCCCATAACTTCTGGCTGTAAAAGCCAGTAGGGAGTTGGGACAATATAATAAACTGCCAAATTTTCAGGAGACTCTTCTTAAAGGGCCTGCATGGAGTTAACATGTACACAAACCCACCCTCTCCAGGATTCAGCACCAGGACAACAGCTGGAAGGGCACCATTCACACAGGGTGAGTGCCAGGTAAACTTCCAGAAGCCAGGCAGCAGCTTTGACCCCTCTCCAAACCTTCCTACCACATAGAGACACAAAGTAACGAGTCAGGTTGCCCTGGCCTGATGATGAACTAAGGCTCCACCCCACATACTTTACAGGTACCGTTTTTACAATAGGCCACACTACTAAGAGAGTCAAAGCAGCTCTACCTAATACACAGAAACAAAAACAAGGAGGCTGCAAAATTGAGGAGACAAAGAAACATGATCTAAATGAAAGAACAGAACAAAACCACAGAGAAAATACTAAAGAAAGCAGAGATAATCAATCTGTCATATGCAGAGTTAAAAACACTGGTAATCACGATGCTTAAATAACTCATCGAGTGCATCAACAACATAAAAAAGATCCAGGAAGAAATGAAGTTTACACTAAGTGAAATAAAGAAAAATCTACAAGAAACCAACAGTGGAGGAGATGAAGCCATCATTCAAATCAATGGTTTGGAACATAAGGAAGAAACAAGCATTCAACCAGAATAACAAGAAGAAAAAAGAACTTAAAAAAATGAGGATAGTGTAAGGTACCTCCAGGACATCTCCAAATGTACCAACATAAGAATCATAGGGATGCCAGAAGGGGAAGAGGAAGAGCAAGAAATTGAGAACTTATTTGAAAAAATAATGAAAGGAAACTTCCCTATTTTGGTGAAGGAAATAGACAGAAGTCCAAGAAGCACAGAGAGTCCAAAACAAGATGATCTCAAAAAGGACCACATCAAGACACATCATAATTAAAAAGTCAAAGGTTAAAAATAAAGAGAGAATCTTAAAAGCAGTAAGAGAAAAGCAGATAGTTAGGTACAGGAGGTTCCCATAAGACCATCAGCTGATTTCTCAAAAGAAACTTTGCAGGCTAGAAGAGACTGGCAAGAAATATTCAAAGTCATGAAAAGCAAGGACTTATTGTCAAAATTGTTCTACACAGGAAAGCTACCATTTAGAATCAAAGGGCAGATAAAGAACTACCCAGACAAGAAAAAACTAAAGGAGTTCATCATCACCAAACAATTATATTGTGTGTGTGTGTGTGTGGGGTCATCATTATCCCATTTTATTTTATTAACTTTTTTTTATTGTTGTTCAGGTACAGTTGTCTCCATTTTCCCCTCACCACTTTCCCCCATGCCAGCCATACCCACTTCCTACCCTTGATCCTTACCCCTTTGGTTTTGTCCATGTTTTGTTTATAGATGTTCCTGAAAATCCTTCCCTCTTTCCCTACAATTATACCTTCTCACCTCCCCTCTGGTTACTGTCACTTTGTCCTTATTTCAGTGTCTCTGGTAATATTTTGCTTGCTTGTTTCAGCACACCATTATTATATGAAATGTTAAATGAACTTATTTAAGAAAAAGTAGATCAGCCATGGCTCAGTGGACTGAGTGCTAGGCTGCAAAGGAAAGGGTCATCAGTTCAATTCCCAGTCAAGGCACATGCTTGGGTTGTGGGCCAGGTCCCCACTAGAGGGCACATGAGAGGCAACCACACATTGATGTTTCTCTCCCTTTCATTCTCCCTTCCTTCCACTGTCTCCAAAAATAAGTAAATAAAATATTTAAAGAAAAAGTAGAAGATCAAAACTATGAACAATAAAATGGCAAACAATACATGCCTTTCAACAATTAAATCTAAAAAAGAAAGGAAACGAGCAGAACAGAGACAGAATCATGGATACTGAGATGAGAGGGGGTGGTGGGAGAACTGGTGAAGAGGTGAGGGGATTAAGAAGTACAAATAAGGCCCTGGCTGGTGTAGCTCAGTGGACTGAGTGCAGGCCTATGAACCAAATAACCTCGGTTCAATTCCCAATCAGAGCACATGCCTGGGTTGTAGGCCAGTTCCCAGTAGGGGACGCACGAGAGGCAACCATACATTGATGTTTCTCTCCCTCTCTCCTTCCCTTCCCCTCTAAAGATAAATAAATAAAAATTTTAAAAAAGAATGTAAAATAAGTAATTACAGAATAGCCATGGGAATGTAAAGTACAGTATCGGAAATGGAGTAGCCAAAGAACTTCTATGCATGGCCCATGGATATGAACAATGGTGGGGGGATTGTCTGAGGGAGTGGGAGTTGATGAGTGTAGGAAGGCAAAGGGAGAAAAATCAGGACAAGTGGAAGAGCATAATCCATAAAATACAGAAAAAGAAATCTTAGAAATGTATGTCCTAAAAAAAAATGCAAAACAGGCTTACATATAGAAATTAAAAATAATTGTGTGCCAAGCTAAATTGGAGGGATTTAATTACTAAGTTTTAATTAAACCAATAAGTGAAGAAGAGATAACATTAAATATGATTAAATGAAAGAGATTTTAGGTATTGAGGAACTTTAAGGAAACTACAATGTTACATATGAATTAAAAGCCATAGGAGAGGTTTAAAATAAAGAATTTACACTTAGAAGAGCAGTTTTATGTTTGAGAGGACCGATTTGAAAAGCTCTTGCAAGATGCAGAGACAGAGGACAGTATGATTAAACAGATGAGAAGAAACAATGATATCAGAAACATAGAGCAGAGGTTCAGCAGCAGATATTATGTGCATGCCTGGGATGAGTCAGAGCAATCAAAACGGAAGGGAGGATCAAAGCTACAATTTTTAACAAAAAAACTCTAACAAAGTAACAAAGAGTCAAATATTTAGATTTAAAACATTCACTGAGTTTTAGACAAAAATAGGTAAGAAGAATCTCACAAACCCTAGAGATTTTTTATTGTAATATTAATAAAATAATTCTTTAAGAATGAAGCCGATAAAAACCTACTACCCCCCCAAAAGGGAAAAATCAAATAATTTTCAGTCCTCTTAACAATATTAATAATAAAGAATTAATAAATAAATGGGTCCACCTAAGGAGTTTTCAGGGCAGGAATAAATAACTATAGTTAATGATACTGTATTACATGTTTCAAAGTGGCTGAGCAGAACTTAAAAGTCCTCATAACAAGAAAAATATTTGTAGTTAGTTATACAGGAGGATGGATGTTAACTAGACATATTGTGGTGATCATTTTGCAAACTATGCAAATATCAAATTTTATGTTGTATACCTGAAACTACTATAGTGTTATGTGCCCTTTATATCCTAATAAAAAGTTCTTTCACATACGGAGTCAAGAGAAAGTTATTAAAGCTTAACCTCTCATAGGGAAAAAATTGCTTTAAAGAATACAGCATATATCTTTGTGAATTCACGTTTTCAAATTCTTCAGATAGAGATTGAACTGAGGTATTTTTTTGGGAGCCTCCATACTGTTTTTATAAGTGGTTGTATCAATTCACATTCATACCGGCAGTGAATGAGAGGTTTCTCCAAACTTTTCCAACCGGGTTATTTATATTTGTCTTGTTGAGAATAGCCAGTCTGACAGGTGTATCTCATTGTAATTTTGGTGAGCATTTCCCTAATAGCTAGTGAAGTTGAGCATCTTTTCATATATGTGTAGGCTGTTTGTATGTCTTCTTAGGAGAAATGTCTGTTCAAGTCCTCTGCACTTTTAATTGGACTGTTTGTTTGGTGTTGAGTTGCCAAACTGCTTGTTGTGTTTGACTTTTTTATATATATTTTAATAATAACTGCTTGTTAGAGTTGTTGTTTGCAAATACCTTCTTCAATTTGGTTGTTGGCTTTTTTGTATTGCTGGTAATTTCTTTTGCTGTGCAGAAGCTTTTCTGTTTGATATAGTTCCGTTTATTTATTTTTGCTTTTACACACCTTGCCTTTGGGGTCAAATTTAATAAAATCCTCTCTAAGACCAAAGTTAATGATTTAGAACCTATGTTTTCTTCTGTGCAATTTATTGTTTCAGGTCTTTGATTTTGGTTTTGTATGCATGACAAACAGTAGTCTGGTTTCATTTTATTTTGCACAGAATTTTCAATACTCCAGCATCATCTATTAAAGAAGATTTCTTTTCTCCATTGTATGTTTTTGGTCCTTTGTTAAAAATTACTTGTCCATATACATACATGTGGGCTCACTCCTCAGCTTTCAATGGCCAAGCTATGGAAACAACCAAATTGTCCTTTATTAGATGATTGATTAAAGAAGATACGGTGCATATGTACAGTGGAATGCTACTCAGCCACACGAAAAAATGAAACACTGTCATTTTCAACTGTGTGGATGGATCTTGAGAATATCATGCTAAGTGAAACAAGTAGGACACAAAAATCAGGAACCATACTATTTCACTCATATGTGGTATACAAAACTGAAGAAATAGTCCTGGCTGGTGTGGCTCAGTAAATTGAGCACTGGCCTGCAAATAAAAGGGTCTCCAGTTTGATTCCCAGTCAGGGCACATGCTTGAGTTGCTGGCAGGTCCCAAAATGCTGGGCATGAGAGAGGAAATCACATATTGATGGTTCTCTCCCTCTTTTCCTTCTCTCTAAAAATAAATAAATTGTATCTTTAAAAAAACTGAAAAAACAATAAATGGACAAATAAGAAAACAAACAAAAACTTGTAGACACAGACAACACACTGGTGGTTACCAGAGGGAGGGTTTGGGGAGTACTAAAGGGGAAAAAGAACAAATATTTGGTGACAGAAGATTTGACTTTGGGTGGTGGACACACAATGCAATATACAGATCAGTACCATAGAATTGTACACTCAAAACCTATAAGATCTTATTAACTAAGGTTACCCCAATTAATTTAATAAAAATAGAACATAGTGGCATGCTGCAAAATTAAAAAAAAAAAAGAAAAGAAACACAACTTTCTAAAGTAAGGAATTGTATTATATACTGAAGGACTTGTGGGTTTTTTTTTCCTTACCTAGGCTAGAACTGAAGTTCAGGTTTCTATATTGACTCTGTTGTGTCAGGCTGATGCTGTTTGCCTTGGAGGTAGAAGAACACTCTAAGCATTTTTTTTTGTTTTATTTCTTGGCAATAATAAAGTATTTTCTCTTGCCAGAAGCTAACTATTCAGATGTAATCTGCTAAATTTTAAGGGCCAGTTATTATGTTATGATAATATATTTTTTTTAAATGAAAAAAAGAACAAGTTTTTTTTTTTTCCATCCTAGCTTAAAATAGTTAAACTCTTCACATATTTTGGACAAAGACCTGGCAAAATTATTTCTTTGGCAACACGTGGTAAGTGTTTTATCTGAGAAAAACCCATTTTGTGCATTCTCATGTCTTGCTAAGACTCTAATGCAGAAGAGAGATGGGTACTGCCCTCTTTGTGTTACTTCAGTTTACAAAGAATTTTGTAGAGTTTCCTTGCTTAGTCTGCAACTAGAGGTGAGAGAGTCTATATAGAGTTAGAAATAAACTTGAAATGGTCATAAAACAGATGTCATTGAACTTACTTAGGATATGAAGCAAAACTTTAATTGCACTTTCCCTTAGTGACCTCATTCCCAAGATATGGTATGCTTTTGGGGACAGAGCATTTTCAATAACAATAACAAAGAAAGAAATGATGCAACTTTTCAGGGAATTTGCACCTAGCTGATAAAGACTTAACATATTTTTAGTAGAGTCTTCCACATTTTCTTTTTGGAAGAAGGATAAAATTGAATGACTATTGAAATTTCAGCCCCATTCTGTCTGTGAACGTACCACGTTAAGGGAAGAGATGAGACCTGACGAACTTGGTTCATTTTCCTACAGTTCTTCTTGTCATCTTGAAAGGGAAGGAGAGAGCCTGTTAGAATGTAAGATGAGATTTTCTAAATCATCTTTTTTTTTCTTTATTCTACTTGACTTTTAACAAGTTCAGGAGAAGCTAAATTATTTTAAGTAAACTTAAAATGAATAGTATATTTGGTTCCCAGCTAGAATCACCATGATCTTCATCTTTGTTGGATGTTGAGCAAGACCTAAGTTCAGATCATTTATGTGGAGATAAATGTAAATTCTGCAGCTGAATAAAATCAAGTATAAAATTGGATAGGGATATTTCAGCAGCAGGGTTAGGGGCAAGTAGTCCTGACTTTAACTCTATCTCTGTCTAAAAGAACTGGGTGTTTCCTTCCTAAAGGAAGACCAACACAGATAGTCTTGGTATTATCCAAGAGCACTGAACATGAGAGCTAATTGTGTCTGCCACTCTGTGTAGTAGTCTAAGCAGCAATAAAAAAAAAAAGAGAAACCAAGAAAGTAAAATTTTCATAGATGGGTAGAAGGCTTCGGCAGGTGTAGAAATTATGATTGATAGAAAAGAGTTGAGAAGCATCAGGCAATTGTCAAGGTGAAGACTGAGATACGGTGTGTGAATAATGCAGTGGGAGTTAATAGACTTCTTAAGAGTTTAAGCAAGAGGTGACTGTGTTGGGTTGACAGTTTGACTGGTTATTTCATCTGTCTCTTTAATTCCACCAAAGTCAAAGAGATAATGTAAAGTGTATTTTATGCTTCACAGGAGGCCTTGCTGAATAAAATCAACTACTGAATTTCAAATTAGAAAACTTAAAGAAAATTGTCTATCATGTAAGTCTTATGTTGGATCCCAATCAATAATCTTGGGCTCGTCAGTTTTTTTTTTTTAAAGTAATGTATAAGTAGCTTACTGAACATTTGTACACTGAGCCTCTTATTCTAAGTGGGTGAGAATTCTCAGAGATCAAAGACAATAAGTTTAGCTATATTGAATGAATGAAGTATTTAAGTAAAGTTCAGAGAGATCACCTGACTTAACTAAGGTCACCCTAGTGTGGGTGACATGAGAATCTATAGAAGATACAAATGGGAGAATTTAGGCTCTTTTCCAAATTTTTTTACTGCAGTATTTTATTCCCTACACTGTTTCCATCCACTGGTAATTAAACTCAACAGTTTCTTTTATCTAATGGGCTTCCCACTAATGGCAACTGGCTATAAATTCCACACCAGAAAAAGGAAAGTAGAAATATGTTATCCTATACTCATGTAAGAATGGTTTTTTAAATGAAAAGAATTGTAAATACATGAATATTTATTAGTGTGAGAAAGAGGGAATAACACAGATCATTTTGACAGATGTTTCAGAGCCCACATCTGTCAGTCACTAGCACTGTGAATATGGACTGAGCTTCATTTTCTCTCTTATGTAAAATGAGGTGATATTTAGCTTGGAGGCTTATTCAAAAGAGTATGTAATCACAAATAATAACAATTATTGACCACTTATTTAAGTGCTCAATAAGATACTGCTAGATGCTTGGGTGCATTATCTCATTTAATCCCCACAAAAATTTACAAGGTTGGTATTACTATTACTATTCCTGTTTCACAGAGGAAGAAAAGTAACTTTCCTGAGAAGAGAGGAGGTGGATGCCAGAGCAGTTGGATAACATGCATTCAGCCTTATGTTACAATCACAAAATGCAAAGAAAGTTGTCTGAAAAATGAGTAACTACTCATTTCATCTCCAGCTTGCCTCACTTCTCCTCTCCTGCATCATTTCACCAAAGATGTGGTCACTTGGTGAACTCAGGTAAAGTTCACTGAGGCGGAACCAAGAGATGTCTATTGTGGAACCACCTATGCTCAGAGAGTCCACTGAGAGGACCTTGAGCAACCTGCTCCTCTTTCCTAGGATTCCATTTTTTCATCATGTATCAATAGATTCTACAGAGTTATGTAAATTATAGTTATGGGTGTGATCTTTTGCAGTGGTCTCTATTTCATTTTGTATTCCCAGCTGAAGCTCGTAACTAACATATCATTCCTTGGTAGTTCAATTTTTAGTACATTTTTGCCATGTCCCAATTTGAAGATATGTTCACCAAATGTGCTGTGATGCCTCTGCTCTTCTAGAAAAATCAAAACCAATCAATGGCCAATGAAAACTACACAAGGGTCACCGAATTCATTTTCACAGGTTTGAGTTACAACCCTCACTTGCAGGTCTTTCTCTTCCTG
>PVKM010046517.1:0-11675 GCA_004027735.1 Carollia perspicillata
TGGACAGCCCCTCACCTTCCTACAGTATGGCTCTTCTACTGGAAACTCAGGGAGTATATCGGATGGTCTCCATGTTTCCATGCACAGTGAAGAGCCCCCAGGCTTCACTGTAACTACACAGAAGTTCCTGAACCCCCCAGAGCTGCAACTCCTCAGCTCTAGCACAGCAGGAAAAACTCCCACCTTGCGTCGCCCTTACAAAAATTAGCCAGGATGTGTGCAACGTGCCCGGCCTTGTGTTTGCCCCACAATAGATTCTTGATCCATGTCAACCACTTGCCTTTTGCAAATTTATACTCAGCTTCAATAAGTGATACTAAAGGATGCTAAAGACACAACAGCTCATTACATCCTACAGCTTTTGAAGGGGTGGTCCAACTTACTTAACAGCTAGCCTTAAAAAAACAGGTGTAGCAGAGACAAAATCCAGAACTTAGGTCTATTGCCTAAACCTTTTTTCATAATGAATGTATGACCCACAATTAACTCCTCCTGACATAGACAAAAACAGGCCTGCTTGATTAACAGAAAAGAGAGGTTTGTGCCAAGACCCCTCCCCCCCCAAAAGGAGAAGAAAACACCAGTTGGAAGTGAATTTAATAACGACATGTTAAGTCGGGCGCATCTGCTTCCACTCCATGTCAAGAAATTACAGTCCATGCTTGAATTCAGCAATTTCTTCTTTCTCTAAAAGTTTCTTTGCTGTCATGTACAGGCTATGTTTAGGGTTTAGTGTTTCAAGATGGGTTTACAGCAATGGGAAATGAAAACGACTATGGGATATAGGGAATCCATTGATCTTTAGCATTTATAGAACCAGACTTTCCTTTGCCTTTTCAAATAATGCGATTGTTTTAACCACATTATTTTTTTTTCAAATTCTGAATCACGGTACTGTTTTCTGATGGTAAATTAAAAAACCTGCTGTGGGCAATTCAGAAAAACTTTGAAATGCCCCCCAATAGCATGGAGTCAGAACATTATGCATTAAAAAGGTCTTTAGCCCTTGTTTCTAAATTCAGCTCAATTGGCCCAAGTGGCTTTGGGCACATCACTGACTGTATTCTACCTGAGATTGGTTATCCACAACGAGAGGAATCTGGGGCTCCACCCACACCATCCCGCCTAGAGTTGGTGCTTCTCCATAGCACGCTCTTCATAAGACAACCAAGGTTTTACAGCTTCTTTTTTTCCCTGGCCATTAGAAACTGAATCATTCAATACATTTTGTCAGAGAATCCTTAACCCAGTTTCATATCTGTTTACCCCCATGGAGGCTGGGATGGTGACAGTCATATATTCTCAAGTAACAAGTCTAGGCAAATCCAGATTTGGATTCAGACTTAGATACCAACTTTGGACAAACCTACATTAAAAGTAGGCCAAATGAAAACGCCTACCTGATCTGCCTCAAAAAAAGATGCAATGGCTCTTGAGCACGTATGGGTTCCGCTCTGGGTGAATCTAGGATTGATGCTGCCCCGATTTAGTAGCTGAATCAACCTGGACGAACTGCTTACACTCTCTGCACATCCATTAAAACAAACAAACAAAGAGGTCATTGAGAGATAGTTTGAGTACCATGCAATTCACCCACTTAAAGTGTAAATTCAGTTTTTTTGGTACATTCACAGGGTTATATGACCATCACCACAATCGATTTTAGAACATTTTTGTCCCTGCGGTAGAAATCCCGCACAAACTAGTTGTCACCTGCTGTTTCCACGCACACCCCTCCCCAGGCCCTGGCAACCACTAATCTGCTCTCTGTCTCTATAGATTTCCCTGTTTCCGACGTTTCAGATGAATGGAATCACACAACATGTGGCCTTTTGTAGCCAACTTTTTTTTTACTGGGCTCAATGCTTTTAAGCATGTATCAGCACTTCATTCCATGTTATAGCTGAAAAAGATTCCGCTCTATAGGTATGCCACATTTTGCTTATTTATTTACCACTTGATGTCATTTGGGTTGTTTGCACTGTCTGGCTGTAAGCAATACTGCTGCTCTGAGCATCTATGTATAATGTACAACTAGCCACACCCATTTTTGCACCTACAAAATTCTGCTGCTTTCCTTACATTGTTATTTGGATGAATGTAAAAACACTGAACACGTTACTTGAAAGACCAACCCATCATCCTCCACATTATCACCTGCTTTTCTGCCCCTCACTGATGATGCCACCTTTGTTTCGGATACTAAGGTTTTTCCAGGATTTGTATTGTCCCTTCTCTTGGTACTCTACATTAAAACAGTTTCTGAATTCTTCTCAATACTCAGGGTACATCTTCAATTCATACTTTTCTTTCTTTGTGATTATCTCTTAAAATTTCTTTTTATTTTTCAACTTTTCCAATTATATTTGACATAGAACATTATATTAGTTTGAGGTACACAACTGAGTAATTAGATATGTACATAACTTGGGAAGTGATCACCCCATAGTCCAGTACGCATCTGACACCATCCATAGTTATTACAATATTATTGACTATGTCCCCTATGCTGTACTTTACGTCCCTTATGATTGTCTCAAAGTCAAAACCTCACTTCTCCTCACTGAATATTGTTCTCACCATTCACTAGTCACGAACCTCCCAAGCTCTCGTCCTGTCTTTCTCCCACAACATTTTAGTTCTAGCGATTGAGTACTTAGTGGTTCTCCACCAAAAGGTTCACTGTCCTGAGTCCTTTACCAGTGACAAAATTTGCAAGCCACAAACTTGGGTACATAAAAATTATCAGTGTGATCCTTTTTGCATCAATGATCTGAAATTATATTTTAGTCTATGGAAAATTCCCCATTTAGTCTACTGGCAAAATACTTAATCTAGTTATATCCAGGTAAATTCAGACATTTCAGTGATTTCTTAGTGCTTTCTGGTTTGCTCTTAGTGTCTCCTTGGTTCGCCTCTGGTCCCATCTCCCCCTAGCTGGGGGCAGGGGCACTGACAGGTTGCAGGCTGTTTCAGGGAGGGCCCACATCCTGTCCACAGGCAACCTCTATTGTCCAGCGCCCTGATGGGGTGTCCCCTACCCCAACTACTCTAGCCACTGTCATGACATTCGGGGATTTTCAAGGCCCAATGCCCCTCCAGCAGTCCAGGCAGTAAGTCACCTGCCCACTCCTCTGGAATTTCCATTATAGAACCCACCCTACCCCAGGGTAGTGGGCAGGGAACTGGACCCCTTCTCTGGACCCCTTCTCAGAGAAGAAACTGCAGCAAGCTGTCCTTACTCTCGCCATAGTTTCTCCTCCACCAGCCCTGCCAACCTTTGTGTGGTCTATGCAGACAGGCTAGTTGAGCCCTTTACCAAATTCCTAAATGTTTTCTATATCGTAAATTGAAGGTTCACACTTCTTTAGATGTTTTGTTTTTCAAAACAATCAGCTCTTGGAAATTAGGAGGCCTAGCTCTCAAGACTATTGTCCCTTCTACAAATTTCGAGGGCCCTTTTTAGAATGGCTAGTCCTCAGGCTCCTTGGTTCCAAAGCGGTGCCTTGGACCACTATGGTACGCTGCCTCCAAGTGCCAGAGGGTCCCGAGGGCTTGGACCCAGTGGCCAACACTTCAGGTCTCTCCAGATTCTTTCGGGGCACAGCAGGGAACAGCAGGGAACTTCTGGCCAGGGAGGCTCCTCCAATTACACGGAAGTTGTTTTGCTTTGATGGTTCAAGCCACTGAAACATTCTACCCAGCACAGCTCATCCCAGCCAGGCTCTCCGATTCGAAAGCCTTGGCCAGTCTCTGACTCGGCCTTCTCCTAGCGTCACGCCCTTCTGGAAGTGCAGCAGGTTGTCCAGAGGACTGTCGGGTCTTACGACACTCCGGCCAGAGTTGTGCCTCTGCTGCTGACTTGGAAGGCCAGACAAAGACCTTGGGGGCCAAGACCCTAGTGAAGCGAAATCACGTGTGTGTGTGGAGTATATTCTCAGGAAAGACATATAGAAAAATGCACCGTAAGTATTAAAATTTGAGAGGGGGAGAAGCCATCACAATAAGAGCCCAACATTCCCACGGGGTGAAAAGTAGACAGGAGTAGAATCCTAGTTCATTGTCCTCTAAGGAAAGTATCAAATGAGTCAAAAGCAAAAGAACAAGGTAGTTGATTCCATAAAAAAGAAATGGGAAAACCATATAAGGATTTCTTGTTTTTGTTTCAATTGGCTATTCCTTGCTATTAATGGAAAGACATAAAAGCTGTGATTGCCTATAATCATTGTTGTGAATCCTGGCGAAGTTGATGTTCTGAATATCTAAGTTTTCTCTGCTCTCCTAAAATGGAAAGAATGTGAACTGATTGGAGCAAGCAGAATCAGGATTTGAATTTTTTCCCCTTTGTGTGTCCTTCTAACTTCTAACATAATTGAAAGGATGAATTCATTTGGCGAGCAGTGCTGCTCAAATTCAAATTTGGTTCTCTCCAAGAAAGAGACCAAAACAGATTTTTCTTTGAAGTTAGGAAATAATGAAGCATAGCGATGATATATTTTGCATATTTGTTTGCAAAAGACACGATGTTCTGATATATATATTTTTTGTCTTGAATATGGGTCGCTGTAAAAGAAAAGTCCTCTTGCAGGATTACTTCATTTGGCTATATCGCTTTAAAGACTTAGGAGCAACGCTCTATCCATATTATCTGGCGACAAAGCCTCTGCGAATCCCTGCTAAAACAAGTCCCATTGAGAGCAGATAACCCGGGCTCAGCCTTCTTAAGTTTTATTTTGATTCATCTCTGATTCACGTTAATGATCTTTCAAGTGTTTTATTCCTTCTGATGCTGGAATTTCGTTATCATCTTAATGCGCTTATGGCATAACTAATCCACCCCTCTGTGTCCTTGGCCGACCATGGCCCACGGGATTTCTGACATCTCCCTCCCTTCTCTAGAGCCCGCAACCCACCCCTCCAACCCCACCCAAGGACCCTTGGAGAATTTGCTGACATCAAGCATTTTGGATGCTTGACTTCAATGTCTACAGGTTCCTAGTCTGAAGAAATCACTTTTTCTGAGTGTGTGTGTGTGTTTATATGTTTAATATGCTTATTCCTGCGTTTGTATTTAATTGTCATCTTCCTCAGGAACCACACGCCTCCCCAGTTGATCTCTTATGACCTGTTTGCGGGGGCATCTGCACCCCAGAGGGAGCAGCTGACTTAGATTATGTTTGCGTTTGCGCAGCAGGAGCCGCCACTGGCCTGAGCATCCCTCCCCCTGCACTGGCCCAGGCACAGCCACCAGCCAGTGGCCTTCTGGGCTTAGGGAGCTGCTACTTCTAATTATTTCTAAATCATTTTAATTGCTTGAAGCCATTAAAAACCACACACTCAACATTTGTGCATTTTGAAAAGAGCTGCCAGAGTTGCCTCAGACCAATGTTTCCACTGACACAATGTGACTTCGCAGGAACATCAAAGGCTTGCAAAGGAGACCTCTGAAAGCATTCTGGCTTCCCCACCCACCAGGGCTCGACAGTGTGTAAAACAATGTGATTTCCAGAAGGAACTGGCTAGTACCGGCCCTCTGAACTCTGGGAAACCTGGCTAGGGCAGACTCTGCAGTTGCTGAGAGTTAGTAAAGGAAAACATGGAGCCCCTCAGCTAAGCCCTTGGTCTCACATTACGTTGGCAAAAGAGACAGTATGGCCGTGCTCCAAAATCTATACTGAAAGCATTGGGTTCACAGAGTCTCTGAGGCTTTGGGGAATGTAAAGGCGTCTCTGGGGAAAATCTTTCAAATTCTAGTATAAGTAGTGGGGGTGATTTTGAATTCAGGAAATGGGATATACTGTGCAAGTATACTTTTTTGGCAGGTTTCAGCTCTTCATGGAAAATTCAGCTTGACATGGCTGATTGTGGGGAAGGGCTCTGAAGGAGCCAGCTTGTACACCAAGCATGTAGCTCACCATTTGGCAATCAGTATTGTTCAAATGAGTAAGTGACTGAATGAGCTAACAAGCCTGGAGTTCAAACTAAAAATAAAACTAGTCATCAGTTTATCTACTTGCCGGTTCTTTCCTCCTTTCTCCCTTATTTGAAGTAGCAGCATACCTCTCCTTACTCAATATGTAGCCATTGACCAACACCCCGGGCCCATCCACCCTGCCATCTCAGAGACTTTATTCCAAGAACTGAGGTTTTCCCGCTACAGGTCAACGATTCTCTTTCTCACATGCACATTCTGTAAAGGCTGCTCCTTTGATCACTCTCGCTGCTTCTGCCTTGTTTTGGAGCTTCATCATATGTCCCTTTGAACTACTTCAATGCTATCCTAACCGAACAGCATTTCTGATGAGTGTAACTAGGATACAGCAGCCTTACTTCCTCAGTGTTGAGTTCATTCTTGGCTGAGTCTTCCCTCACAGTCACGAGATGGTAGCCAGGACATCTTACGTGCTTCCTTCTTTGACATATCCAGCAGGAAGAAGAAAGCATCCCTTCCAGTGTCTCCAATAGAATAAGAGCAAATTTGCCTTTCTCCGGTAGCCCAAACCCCTGGGAAACACCTCCCCTTATCTCCTTCTCTACTTTGCCCAATTTTTAGCTAATCACTATGGCTGAGAAGGGGATAGGATATTCTGATTGGCTGAATACAATAGAGATGAAATTTTTTTAAAGTTCAATTTACTGCGCCTCCCACCCTCCAGTGGGGGGTGTAAAAGGCAGTCAGGGTTATGCTTTCCTCCCCGGTGGGAAACTCATGGCAGACAGTCACCGAGTCACTTCTGAAAGGTCACACACAGCGGGCTGGCAGCCTCGCCAAGTCCAGAATGACTGCCTCTTATTTCCTAGGTACACTGACTTGATTCCTTTGCCTAAAATGGGTGAATTCAGAGACTTTCATAATTTGTCAAATATATACATGGTTTCTATCTTGTACATATAAATTATGTTCAGCAATAACTACTTAATAATGAGACGTATGTAGACTTTCACTAAGAAACTGAAATATTTAATAAGATAATTTGCCACTTATTTCCTCGTTTGCCAGTTAGGGCCATCTATATGAAAAATACAAAGACTAGAAAAATCGGAAGTGGGAGAGTGAGCTGAGGCAGTGTGCCCTTCACTACCCTGGCTGATGACATCACATACGATGGGTATTTACTTCCCATCAACTTTAATGGTCCTTCTTAGCTTCAGATAAAAGGTAAGAGAAAGGTTAAGGAACCTGAGGGCTTGAAGGAGATTTCGCCGTTTCAAGTAAGCAAAGGGCATGAACATGCTAAAAGAAGACTAGAACTCTGCGACCCCTCCTCCCGCTTCCCATCCCCACTGACTAGAGCATTAGTCCAGGCGGGGTGAGGCGGGAACCCACGAAATACCGCAGGTCCCGCACTGCCCTTTAGGGCCCCGGCAAGCGCTTCCCACTCAGTCCTGCAACAGGCATCCCCTGCGGCCACGCCAATGGAGGAAAGATGAGAAACACAGCAGCCTGCTGGTGAACTGTCTTACGTATCTGCTCCCAAGCCAATTGTTTGAAGATATTTTTTTTTCCTTTTAAGGTCCAGTACATCTTCTTTGGGTTTCTCTCCTTCCACTGGGGCACACACCACAAACGTTCTAACTTTCCATTCTACAGAGAGTCCTTCATTTCATTTTGGCCAAAGATCAGCACTGATCTCGGCTGTTGCCAGCTGCGCAACAGCTGTGCGATTCAGGAAAACCACAGTGGGCTCGGGAGGCTGAGACTTTATTAAATTGGGGGGGAAAAAAGAGGCAGGTCGAGGGCTCCTTCTTTCTCTCTCAACCTCCGCTAAATAATTCTCTCCAATATCAATGACACGGTATATGGTGAAACTCAGGTCCACACCTCTCCAGGATTTAATTACAGGGCTTCATTTCTATTTGGAGGAAGAAACCATCGAGATGCAAATTTCCTCGTGTTCTGTTTTGGAGTTGGGGTGGGGATGGGGTAAGAAGTTCTCATCTGTTGCAGCGTTCGGGCGAAGTTCTGGTGGGCAATGTCTTTTATCTCAAAACTCAGGGGCCAGAGGAGCCTCTGTAAAGAAGTAATTCGGGAATTAAAACTGAGCTCTTCAAATTGCCAAGGCTTTGTAGCATGCAGATTATCGTAATAAAATGCTCCTCCTAGGGTCTAAAATACATTTAAAAGTTATAGAAAGGGCCTTTCTAAGAGATGTGGCAACAAACCCACTAGGCTGGGTCTGAAATGGATTTATGTTTTATTTGCAATAGGTTACATAAGAGACTGACAAATGAAGGATCTATTTGTACCAGTTACTATTAGCCTAAGGTAGAACAAAACATATTATTTGTACATTCGTGAGACACATATTCATTCCTCAAAAAGTAGAGGTTCAGCTGACTTTTTGACTTTGATGGTGTGGTGGTGGTCATAGTCACACAGTAAATAAGATGTTTCACCCTCAAACTTCACCTGAAGTGAGAAGTACAGAGTAGACATCGCTCATGGTCTCTGGGCTACATTGTTGTCATCTCCAAGACCTTTGTCCATTGTCACATTAACATTGGTACTCTAAAATTGATTCCTGCTTGGCAATGGCAAACATGAAAATGAAAATCACCTAGAATGTGAGATGTAATATTTTCTTGGCAGTATCTCCCTTCCAATTTTCGAATGAGATTAATGGGATCTTCAGGGAAGTGGAGTAATCATTTTATATAGGAAACCAAGGAGCATCTTTGGAGTGTGAAGGTGATGATGGCATTTGTCAGACGCAAACTCTGAGACACGTCGCTAGAAGAGGAGATGGATTTGCTCCTCAGCCCACCTGAGGCTGGACTGGAGGAAACTGGGGGTGCCGCTTGTGGCCAGGTGGCGGGGAGATGTTGCCCCACCTTTGTGGGAACTACACCTGTCACCTGGGACCAAGTAGAACTCATTGTTAAATCCGTCTATGCATTGATTTAAAAAAAAAAAAACAAATACCCATCTTGCTTTAAAGATCCATGACTGTTTTATGAGAGAGATGGACATATGCTAAGTTGTGGCTTCCCGTTCCTTTTACATTTAGTACGATGATAAATTCGTATCTTGTCCTTGTTTGACAAGTAAAACTTCTGATGCACAGATGGAAAACAGTAGTGAACGGCTATGTTTTTAGCCTAACTTACAGGCTGGAGGCAGTTACAAACTTACTCTAATGTATCCATTTCTTTCTACATAACTCTCAAGACTTTTCTAAAAGAGAATACTTAAGCAATTCTGAAAATTACAAAAGCTTTTTTAAGTTCCCTAGTCAGCATTTATCTTTTATTGAATGTGACTTTGTTTAATTGCCAAAAACCTATATTAATTAATAAAATACTAGAGCTAAAACCCAGGGACCGGGTCCAACGGCATGACCAGTGTCTTTTGCTGTAAATGACCGGTCACACGCACTCTTTAATCACTGCTCCAGGGAAATTACTGCTTGGCCCTTTGAGTGGTCTGCGGTTAGGTAATGAACACGCAGGTCGACCCCACAAGCCAGATGGACGCTGCCTCTGCCCTCCTCCCCACGTCTCCCGCCCCGCTGCTGCAGTGCCCCTGAATGACTCACAGCTTCCACCAGCCTGTTTCCCAGGCCCACAGGTGTTCGGCCAGCTCGATTCTTTCCTTTGAGTAAAATAAAATGAGTGGGGGATCTCACCTAGGGTACTTGACCCTGCTCTTTGTTTCCAATTGCAAGGGTTTTACATTTGCATGTTTAAAGTGCCCCAATGCCTCTTGGGGGCAAATGAAGGACCAGACCCAGGGACCTGACCACCCAGGGAAAAGCTACGGGGTGGTCTTCTGGGAAAAATGAGAAGAGCTGCAATCCACAATTTTTCAGGCACTATGCAGGTAGGAGAAAGCTGCCCCCTACCCAGGTAAGAAAAGAACCTACAGGGAACTGTTCCCGAGAAAACTCCAATAGTATTGCTTAATGTGGCCTCTGATTTGGGGTCTGACTAGGCTGAGATGATGTCCAAGAAATTGACCAGAGCTGATTGAACGAACTACTGACACAGCGATGACTGATGCGGGACAACCACTTGTGAGCAGCTGAGAAAAAAAACGTCCTTCAATGGGCCAGGCCACAACTTCTTGCCCATTCAAGAGGCAATGGACCACTTGCAATGGCCCTTGGCATTAGCCCATGTTATAAAACTTAAACTTGGCCCACGCACATACACACTGACATCTCCCTTCCTCCTTGAAGCCCCAGGAGTGTACCCAAACACCTAAGTGTTTCAGAAGGACATTATGCTAAAGGACAGAGCAACTCTGGGTGGGGTATCTAGTCTATTTCCACACTGATGCTGTGGGAATATTTACACACAGTCCTCAACTTGCTTACAATCTCCATTTTCAACACTAAACATGCATAAGCCTAGGCCACCTATCTCCAGCTAAATTTGGAGTTGCAAACTCAGTTGGCACGGGAGGACTTTAGCTCATCACTATGGAACTCCCTGAGGCCCTTTGTTGCTGGGGCAGATGGGGAGTCTTAGGGGGGAGAGCTAAGCTTCCACTGCAGCAACGGGGCTAATCACCAGCAGGTGTCGTGACCAAGGAGGACTGGAGCATCTTCCCTTCCAACTCATATGCACACACACAACATCCCAACCCTCACACACAGCCATGGCTGAATTTCTCTCACCCTCCCACTCAGTGTGAGTGGATCTCTGCTGGACTGACTGGTCTCGGACTGGCCCACTGCTGGTGGTCACGTCAGGACAGGGTGCCCCCACGGGAGGCCTGAGACTGAGGCTTGCTAGGGGTGCTCGTGTGTGATGTGTCCACACAGAGCAGAGGTGAACAAAGAGGGAGTACAAAACAGGAGGAAGGAAAGACCAAACAAGGGTGCACTGCAGGGTGGGCCACCACATGGGGCGTGGTCACTGGATGTGGGAGCCCTGAGGAGCCCTGCGAGGCAAGTCTCAGAGCCAGCCACTGGACAGAGAGGGGAAGGACAGGCATCTGTCCTGCAGCTTCCGTCTCCCATTGGCAAAGGGTTGCTCCCTGGGGTTTCAGCTCCCCAACTCTTCCGGATCATTGCTGTGAGTGCTAAAGCTGTAGGCACACCATACACCACGGAGTCAGAGGAGTTCTGGGCCCTCCCCACTCAGGCTGGGGGCATGTGTGAGGTGAGGTGTTGAGAGTGCAAAAGAGGAACTGTTTGTGGCCACTGGAACCAGAGGGTGTGAGGCAGTGTGCAGAGGCTTGGAATGTGCAGCCCGCCACCATTGTACCCCACCACTCTCCTTCCCACCTGTTGAGTGGGGGTATGAGGTAGGGGGTCGGGGGACACAAGCAATAGGCAGCACAGGAACAAGGGTCCTCTTCTAAGGCAGAGGCAGCAGCCAAGGACCCTTTCAATTCTTGATATGGGAGTGAAGAAAGAAAGACCATTTTCCCAGCCCCTGAAGTACCAGCGTGGGCTTCTATAGGTTCAAGAGCTACCAAGCTCTCTTCCTTGATGCCTGCCAGAAGACCAAGAAAAGGCAAGAGCATGGAAGATACGAGAAAGGTAGTGGTGGGGCTTTATTTTCCTAATCCTTCATTCATCTAGTTAACAACCTTGGCAGAAGTGCTACATGGCCAAGTCCAGGTCCTACACACACAGGCATGAATGAACCCATGTTGCAGCTTCTGCCTGCTCAGGAGCTTAGTGTCTCCAGTTGACCAAGGCTTTTTGGCTGCCCTTGTAGAGCTC
>PVKM010046518.1:0-11683 GCA_004027735.1 Carollia perspicillata
TTGAATGCTTCTGGCCAGTCCCTTCTTACCTGCAGAGTTTCTTTTGAGAAATCAGCTGACAGTCTTATGGGAACTCCTTTGTAGATAACTCTCTGGTTTTTTCTTGCTGCTTTTAAGATTCTCTCTTTATCTTTAACCTTTGGCATTTTAAGTATGATGTGTCTTGGTGTGGTCCTGTTTGGGTCCATCTCATTTGGTACTCTCTGTGCTTACTGGACTTGTATGTCTATTTCCTTCACCAAACTGTGGTTGCCTGTCATGCACTCCCCTACTGGGGACCTGGCCTGCAACCCAGGCATGTGCCCTGACTGGGAATCGAACCAGTGACACTTTGGTTCACAAGGCCCTTGCTCAATCCACTGAGCTACTCCAGCCAGGCTCCCTTCTTTTCTGATGGGGATCTGGCCTAAGGAACTGCCGGGCATGCTCTGGTGGGAGCTGTAGGTGGAATTGTTGTTCTTCTCGGAAGAAAATGATTTGAGCATGGAGTTTCAACAACAAATCCCTTTCCAGAAGAGGAAAACTGTTATCTCCTATAGCACGTTCTAATGGCTTCGAGAGAAAATGGCTTTCAGGGCTTCCAGAAATTCCAGTTGCTGTTTATTTAGAGGTCTCTCGACCACAGAATGTGTCACTCTGGTATTAATCTAAAAGGTCTACAATTTGCCCCTCCCCCTCCCACTGTTAGTTTTATCCAAGGTGCCTGGGGTGACTTTCACAGGTTGTTGTGACGATCAACCTCTGAGCCCCACCGTCATCGTCATCGGAGCTATTTCCTTTCCCGGGCATAACTCTTGAGTTCTCCAACTTTGACTTCCTTTGTCCTCACTTGGGGCACTCATTTTTCTAGTGTCTCTTTCCCTTGCAATATGATTGTCCTGCCCTAGGAGGGCTTGTCCTCCAATGAATTTGGTTCCCCGATGGGTTCAGGATGAAGAGACCAGTTCAGGCTCATCTCCCTTGGCTCCCTCTGCCAAGTAAGGAGGAGGGTCCCCCAGGGCTGGACGGTCCATGGAAAAACCCTGGCCATGCTTGCAGCAGCCCACCTGATCTTCCTGGTCCCACTCTTATGAGCGTCTGCTATCTGCCATGGGCAGGTTATCTTTCTTCCGGACCATTAACCTATTTCCTTTTAGTTCTGCATCTTTACAATGTGAAGTCCTAAAAGCCTGTACATAAGGTATTTTGTCCCATTTCCCTGATCTTTGACAAAACAACTGTAATTGCATTATAGTATCATAGTTTAAAGACCTGTTTGGTGGCCAGCATTCTCCTGAGTCCAGGTTGTATATAAGCCAAGCAATATTACAATAAGAATAACATTTTCTTAAGTTCGTAAGCATAGGTCGACCGATCAGCCACAATTTACCCCAAAGGGCTGTTTTCAGAATGGAGCCTCCCCCACCCAGTCTACCAGGCAGAGCTCTGCAATGTCACTCACACCAGAAGGCCCCTAATTCCTGACAACCATTCTAAGCCATAGCTCAGGACTGCAGCCCTAAACCAGAAAGTGCAGCCGTTCAGTCTGCAGTGAAGGCAACAGGGAGTGTCAAGAGCCAGAGGAGGGGAGTCCCCAAGTGAGATCACTTGGTAATTTCTAGGGAGTCCCCAAATCTGCACCCTGGAGCCCCCCACTTCAGCAAGTCTGTGAGACTCCCTGCCCAGTACCTCGACTTACCAGAGAGTCCAGAAGGTATCCCACCGGAGTCGTCAGATAAGGAGACTGGAAGAGCTGGCATTTGTGCTGCCTGTCAGTCCCAGAACCAACAGGTAGAGACAGGAATTGAAGCTTTACAGGTGCTTTGTTCACATGCCGGCGATTTGAGAAGACAGCAGATCATGTACCCTGAAAACCATCTCACATCGCATCTCAAGCTGACCTTTTTATAAGGAGAAGAAAAGGGTAGGTAAGGGGGTTGGGAAAAAGGTTAATCAGATGAGAGTTTCAGTCCAGGAGAGATTTTCCTGGTATTTTTTAAAAGATTTTATGTACTTATTTTCAGACAGAGAAGAAGGGAGGGAGACAGAGAGGAAGAGAAATGTTGATGTGTGAGAGAAACATCAATCAGTTGCCTCTTCAACACCCCAACCGGGGCCCTGGCCCGCACCCCAGGCATGTGCCCAGACTGGGAATCAAACTGGCGACCTTTTGGTTTGTGGGACAATGCCCAATCCAAGGAACCACACCAGTCGGAGCTGACTTTTCTAGGATTTCTTTATCTGCTGATCAACAATTCTTTATCTGTGTCACTGACATTCCCTGTTTCGAACACAATGGCTCAGATACCATCTCAAAGGCTCGAGACCCCCTGGGGCACAAAGGCTGGACGGCTTGTGCACCTCCTGGAGTCCCACAGGTCAGCATTCCAGTCCTGGGATCCCAGCTGTCCACAGGCATTAATCACTTAAGTCTATTAACTATAACCACAGCTAAAATCTTTTACCTTTTAGATCCTAAGGACAACTGCCTTCATTTTATTTCATTTTATGTTACAGCTAAAATCTTTTTTCTTTTAGATCCTAAGGACAGCTGCCTTCATTTTATTTCATTTTATGTTACAGCTAAAATCTTTATCTCTTGAGTTCCCCTATCAATTTGGTACAACAACTGTGGCAACAGTATAGGAGTTTCTCAAAATTTTTGAAATAGAACTGCCTTCCAATCCAGCAAGCCCACCTCTGGGTATTAATCCAAAGGTTATTAAGTCATTATCTTGAAGGGATACCTGACTGTATATATTCATTGCAACACTACTCACAATAGCCAAGATATAAAGTGTGGGCAAAAAAGGGCCGTATAATAACCTGACAAGCTCAGGGGAGGTTTGCATGGCAACCTTACGAACCCAGAGACTGAAAGTAACCACATACAATGGTCTTGAAACTAAAACTTTCTAACTAAAAGTGAGCCATGCAGGTAGCCAGGTCCTAGGCTGTATCTTCCTTAACACAGGTCAATCTTTACCTTCACTGAGCTCATCTACCATCTTTTTGCATCTGTGATACATATCTTTGGAATGTCAGAGTGATCCCCTTTGTATAGACCAGAGGTCCCCCAACCCTCAGGCCACGGACCGGTACCGGTCCATGGCCTGTTAGGAACCAGACCGCGAACAGCAGGAGGTGAGCAGCGGGCAGGCCAGCAAAGCTTCCCTTGCATTACTGCCTGAGCTCCACCTCCGGTCTCCCTCCTCCACCTCGTCCGTGGAAAAATTGTCATCCATGGAAAAATTGTCTGCCACGAAACCAGTCCCTGGTGCCAAAAAGGTTGGGGTGCTCAAAAAGGTGTGCTCTAGACTCCTCAGAGCACAATCTCCCGCCAGAGCATGAGACCACAGAATCCCTCACTGTTACCTTGTACTGTAGTAGGAATTTAAAAGTGTAGATAGAGATTGAAGCTGGCACTCTGCATCAGCCCCTGCTGGCTCCCTGCTGGCTTCCCGGCTTCTGACTATCTGTTCCAGACCTCTGATGACTCCCTGCTGGCTTCCCGGGCTCCAGACGACCACCTGTTAACTAGCTGACTCTCTGTCTCGGACTCAGTTAATCTCTTACTATCTCTTTGTCCCAGCCCCTGGCAATTTTCGCCCTCTACTTCTGCCTTGGCTTCCACATTCCTGCTTGTACCACAAGACCTCTCCCCTCCCTGCTTTGTTGCAAAAGTATTTAACCACCCGCCTGACCCCTCCTCAGTGCCCAGAGTTTGGAAGCTGTCTCCTCTGGGCCCACGCGTGTAATAAAGACTTACTCCGTCACCCCAGATCGTGTAAGGGTTCGTTTTTCCGCAACAGTACCAGAATATCATCTCTGCGTGCTGCAAATGCTAGCTGCCGACCCTCCTGTACCCACCGATGTAAAAGAGGTACCTGTCTCCCCCTTCTACTTTTTGTCCGGCCTCAGAGTTTTCCTCACTTTGCTTTCTCCTTCCTTCCTAACTTACCACCAATGGATTTCATGTAACCTTCACCCCATCTTTATACTTCCTCCTTTGCTTCTAATGTATAAAATAAGGTGCAAAACTGCCATTCTCGGGAACATTTTCTCAACTCATTGACATTTTCCTTCCTGGTAATTGTCATCAGTTTGGCTCAGATAACTCATCAAAATTCTCTACAGGTTTGGGTCTTTTTTCTTTCTTTTCTTGTCTTTCTTTCTTTTTTCTTAATGTTCAATGACTCTGAACTTTTTATTATCCTCCTGCCTCACTTTCGCTGCCTTTACCACCTCAGAACTTTGGTGCTGTTGACCTCAGACACCACTCTGCCATCCACGGTCCTGCAGGTGGCGGTCTTATGGAAGGATTGCATGGAGTGGCTGCAGTCCAGGATGTCACCAAGGTCAACGTCCTCCCCTTCTCCCAGCAGGCAAGGGTAGGTGGTGATTTTAGCCTGCAGCTTGACTTTGATGTTCAACAGGGCATGGTACTCCTGGGCCTGGTGTCACCACTCTGCCCGGGGCTGGGCCAGCTCAGACTTCAGGCCCAGCAGGATCCTGTTCAGCTGTCCCACCTGCGTGGCATAGCACATCTCCACCTCCCTCAGGCTGCTCTCCAAACTGCCCTTCAGCTTTCTCCTGGAGTCCATGCCCATCTCCAAGGACTGGACTGTGTGTCTCAGCTCCATGAGTGCATTATCAGCTGCTCCTGTCTCAGCAGTCTGCTGAGACCAGCACTTCTCCAGATCCTCTCGGTTCTTCCCAGCCAGCTCATCATACTGGGCCACATGTGGGCCATGATCTTGCTGAGATGTGGGGGCCTCCACCTCCATGGTCAACCCGGAGTTTGCAATCTGGTTTGTAGACCATTCACTTCCTCCTCGTGGTTCTTCTTCATGAAGAGCAACTCCTGCCTGAGAGCCTGGATCTCTGTTTCCAGCTGCAGCCAAGTGATAGTGGTGTCATCAGTGACCTTTCTGACCCATTTGTGTCACTCTCCACAGACTGGCGCATGGCCAGCTCCATCTCATGCTTGACTCTGAAGTCATCAGCAGCAGCAAGATAGCATTGTCAGTCTGCAAAGCAATGCAGGCATTGTCCACAGAACCTGCAAAGAGATGAGCCCTCAGGTCCTCAACGGTGTTGAAATAATGCCCTCAGTCTCTGACCTGGGGCCCCTTCCTCTCCAGGTGTTTCCCTATTTTGTGCTCTCTGGTCTCAGATTATCAGCCCTCAGGCTGACTTCTCACCCTCTCCAGGTAGGAGGCCAGGCGGTCGGTCATTCAGGCATTGCACAGTCTCCTTCTCACTCTGGATGCGCGCCAGAACCCTGGCCATCACCGCGGCCAGGCCCAGCGCACTGGTGGAATGGAACACGGAGATCCAGGAGCCTGAGCGCCCAGCACCTGCATAGACACTGGCCCTGCTGCAGGCCAGCCGGGCACAGTGGCTACATGAAGCCCAGGGCTTGGTCGTTTACGAAGAAGCTGGAGCAGGTGCTGAAGATCATGTTGTTCAGGGAGGAAGGCGAGGAGCTAAGACTCAGGTTCAAGTGGTGGTCCTTTCTGACATCAGCAGAAACAGCCTAAGTGTTCCTCAACAGACGGATGGATAAAAAAGATGTCACACACACACAATGGTTGTTACTCAGCCACGAGAAAGGAAATTTTGCCATTTACATCCACTTGGATGAAATAGAAGAGCTTTATGCTAAGTGAAAGACATCAGACAGAGAAAGACACATACTGCTATGATATCATTTGCATGTAGAATCTATTAAAGCCAAACTCAGAAAAACAGAGAGTAGAATGGTGGTTGCCAGGGGTTGGGGGCAAGGGGAATGGGGGGATGCTGGTCAAAGGGCACACACTTCCAGCTACAAGACGAGTACCTTCAGGGGACCTGATGTCCAGCATGGTGACTACAGCTAACGATACTGTATTACATACTTGAACGCTGCCAAGAGACTGAATCTTAAATGTCCTAACCACAAAAAGAAATAATAAGTATGTATGTAATAGAATTGTTAGCCATGGTGGTGATCATTTTGCAATATATAAATGTATCAAATCGGCGTACGCTTTAAATTTACACAATGTTATATGCCAATTATATCTCAATAAAGTAGGAAAAGGAAGACTGCCTTCTACTTCAGACACCAGTACCAACTGGCTAGAAACTGGGGGTCACTTCAACCCCTTCCTCAGTTTGATAATTTGCTAGAATGGCTACAAACTCGGGGAAATATTTTCTGAGGTTTACCACCTTATTATAAAGGATGCGGATGAACAATCAGATGAAGAGGCACATAGGCCCCAGGCAGAGGCCACAGGGGCGCCCCGCACAGACTCACCTTACGAGCATGAGCTCAGGGGTGATAGGAAGCCCTCGTTGTGACTAACAAAAGACACTCCTATCACCTGGGGAATTGCAGGGATTTTAGGAGCTCTGTGCCAATAATGGGGACAAAGTATATATAGACACACACACGTGTGTATATGTATCTTTCTTGTTACGCACAAGGGAAGGAATGGTCTGCATAACCTGGCTTCAAGCAAAGAGGGAATTGATCGGGTCACAAAGCCGGCCAGTCCCAGCAGAGCCAACTTCACCAGCGGCTAATCAGGGTTCAAACAGTGCCCGCCTTGCAGCCCTGCCTTCTTCCAGGTTGGCTCCTGTCCTGGACTTAAAAGGGGGCAGCAGCTCCGGATCTCGCTGACTCTCAGTGGGTCCAGGAAGAACCTCTTCCTGGTGACTCGGGTCCTGGCATTGGCTTTGGTTAAGCCTGATGGGCTTATTGGCTTAGGTCAAAGGTGAGCTACAGGCTGAGAGGGTGGGAGGAGAGACCCCCCAAGGGGAAGTCTGCTG
The DNA here is from genome assembly GCA_004027735.1 of Carollia perspicillata. NCBI lineage: Eukaryota > Metazoa > Chordata > Mammalia > Chiroptera > Phyllostomidae > Carollia > Carollia perspicillata. Next base: position 6,802 of record PVKM010046518.1, read on the forward strand.
CCAGGAAAGGGCAGAATGCAGTTAGAACAGCAAGATCCAGCAAGGATGCCCCCCGGAGAGTGCTGCCTACCCGTCTGCTTGCCTGGTTGTCTGGGCCCCTGGTGGCCTAGCTGTCTCATTCTCTGTTTGTCTGGTTACCTGGTTGCCTGGTCAAAGGTGCCCCATCTGGGGGGGGGGTGCTCGGGTTGAGGGAACCATCCCACCTCCATCAGGCCCTGGAGCTGAAGAAGGAAAAAACACAACTTCTAGGTCCCTGGTTCCCAATTAGCTGAGGATGGAGGGCCCAGTGGACACCTTTGGGGAAACCTGAGGGAGGATCCCCACTTCTCCTGTGGGTACTGTCCAAGGAGCCAGGGGGTGGACCTCAGGCTGAGTTCCTGGATACTCGGCCCCTGACCTTTCTGTCCTGAGAGCTGAGGGCTACAAAGATAGACTTGATCTCCTGTTGCACAGAGAACAAAGATCCTTGTACCACTCAGGGTCCCAGAAGGAAATAAATGCAAATTCAAATCAGGATAATTCTGGGAGAGTTTAATAAACGGACTATTTACAAAGATTTGAGCAACATATCAGGAGATCTCAAGGGAGAGAACAGTAGTGACTTCTGGATTCTGTGACCACCCAGGCCAGACAGGCTGAGGGAGGGAGCTATTAGCCAGGAAAAGTGGAACCTGGAGGCAGGGAGGACTATAGGAATGTAACTGCCTGACAAGAAGTTGTGACCTGGGCCAAGGCTGCAGGAGGCTCCAGGAAGGAGCGGAGGTAATAAACATCCTACCTCTCTCATTTTTTCCTCCCTCCAATTTCCTGCTATAGCTCCCCTTGGTCACACCCAACCAAAAGCCAGAGTGCAGGCAGCCCATTGGTACAGCCAGGCACAGAGCTAGGTGGAGAGACTGGGAAAGGGCCTGGGGAGAGCCTAGAGTCTCCCTGTCCACCTGGACTGTGTCTGAAGGGCTTTCCAAAGGCTGCTAAGACCTGAACCCAAAGGTCTGGTGGCTGTCGGGCAAGAGCCAAGGGGCCTCAAGGGATCAACCCCGCATCCCAGAGCAGCACAGACACGGCAGACACAGCAATAGAGGCAAGTGGGTAAAGACCCAGCAGAGTCCGCCAGGCTGGAGGTAGAAAAGGCCCCACACCCTGTTGTGACTCCAGGAGCCTGGAGGGGAGGCCCCGTGAGAAAGGCCAGCTGAGCGGAGAATGCTGGCTTCACACGTCTCCGAGACCGTGGGTGTCCTGAGCTGAGTGAAGGACAGATTTTTGACTTTGCGTCCTTGCATCTTCTCCGAGCAGCCCCAGGGCTCCTTGGTGCCAGGAAAGAAGCTGACTGACTGCATCATGCTGAGAGGTAAGGGCTGCAGCCAGAGCCAGCTTCCTGGGGTGCTCGCTGTGCAGCCACGCAGGGCCCCACGCTGGGCTTAGCGCTCTGCTGTCACTGACTTGAAATGCCTTGTCATTTTTGAACAAGAAACGCTGCATCTTCGTTTGGCACAGAGCTCTGCAAATTATGCAGCTGGTCCTAACTATAGTTTGCTAACGTTTTCAGAGTCCCTGGGGAAAGGGCATACTTAACCCTGAGGCTTCATGCACAGTCAGCGAGAGATAGGACAGGCTGGCGAGGAGATCTTTAGGCTGGGGAGGGGGCTGTGCTTTTGGAGCCCCTTACATCAAGTCCTGCCGATGAATGCCGGCTACATCCAGGGGCGAGATCAGTCCCACAGAATACGTGAAGATCTCAGGCAAAGCAAACCCCCAGGAAGCAACCACAACACAGAGTGGGGTCCTAATGACAGAGACTATTGGACAAGGTCTATGCCCCTGGCCCTGCAGGCTGAGGGGTTGCATCACCTGCAGGCCCCCAGCCTGAGATGGTCCCTGTTGCAGGAACCCACATAGCACCTGCTGCCCTGCCAAGGTGCCAGGGTTATCTGGCAGCCCCCAGCGCCTGGTGTCCTCTTACATCTTATGACACCGACTCAGGCATCTTAGGTGTCTGAAAGGGGATGGGCAGGAGACAGCTTGAGTGGGCCCAGGGCAGGAGGTCAGGAACGGTAGAGCAGGGAGCCAGGACCCTTTGGGCCTCCCCAACAGCCACAGCAGGACATAGCCACTCCTGCAGGTAGAGGGAGTCCTAGAGACAGGCAAGAGAAGGCCGAGTGCTAGGACGGCCCAACAGCAAAAGTCTGAGGACCTATTCTACACAGGGCGTGAACGGGGCCCTCCCAGCACTACCTGGAGTTGACACTATTTCTTGACCCCGTTAGATAGGGTTTTATGGTCCTGGCATCACAGTGGATGCCAGCGGCCAGAAGAAACCCTAGGCAAAGAGATGCAGGTGCTGGCAGCTGGAAGTCTTGACTTTGGGAATTGGGTTGGGTTCAGACGGCATCTACTGCACGGGGCATGGAGTTGGCGGGTGCTCCCTGACTGTATGTTGTGCTTGGCCGTGCACAAGAGAAAGCAAAGCTGCTGTATACCGAGCACTGTTCCCAAGACCCTAGACTAGAATCCCTGTATGAACAGGCTCTCTCTAATAACGGCCCCATGAGGAAAGTCTTATTAATTGCCCCCATTTCACGGGTGAGGAAAAGTGCGGCGAGAATGATGTGTCTTGCCCAAGTCACACCCAGGGAAGATACAGAGAACGGGGCATGCGTAAGATGCACGCAGCCAGAGTGGCTGCTGGGCAGGTGAAGGGCCTTTAGTGCCAAAGAGAGCCACTGAAGAATTCTAAACCAGTGACGCCATCGGGTTTGGGGTTTCCAGAGGCTGCTCAAGCTGTGAGGGGAGAACTGAGGGGGACTTGGCTGGGACAAGACTGGAGGTGGGAAGAGCGACGGCTTTGGCATTTGCAGGCGCATTTAATGAGTCCATGCTTATCTTGCAGTACTGTGCTGCCCCCAAGTGGTAGTTCTGAGAAATTAATTCTTTCGTCGAACGAGGGCTTGAGCGGACGTTCCTTTGGGGTGAGCCCGAGAATTTGCCTTTATTGCACGTTCCACGTCATGTTAATGGTCTGGAGACCACACTATGAGAACCACAGGCCTAGTTGCTTTCAAAGGACCACCGCGTCAGGCTGATCCTGACCTTTCAGAGTTGTGACCTCAGAAAGGCCAGACCACAGGCAAGTGGGGAAGGCTCCCGAGGGTGCTGGGCTCTGAGAACCCTTAGGACTCAAAGGAACCAACTTCCAGAGGAGACGGGAGCTCTGGAACTTCTGAGTAATCGCTGCCTCCTTTTCGTGTCATTTCTGCATCTTTAATAACAGAAAACATTCTTATCACTGTTCTAAGCACCTTACATGTCTGAATTCAGTTAATTCTCCCCCAGTCTGTAAAGTAAATTCTGTTATCCTCCTGTACAGTATGAATTATATCCCCCAAATTTGTATTTAAATTTCTAAACACCAGTACCTCAGATTGTGACTGTATTGGAGACAGGTCTTTAAAGTAATTCCGTTAAAATGAGGTGGTAAGGGTGGGCCTAATCTAGTGTGACTGGTGTCCTTATAAGAAGGGGAGATTTGAACCCAGACGGGTAGGGAGGAAAGGCCATGTGAAGATGGCCGTCTGCAAGCCAGCCAGAGACCTCAGAAGCTTCAAGCCTGCCAAACACTTGATCTTGGACTTCAAGCACTCAGAACTGTGAGAAAATAAATGCATGTTGTTTGAGCCACTCAATCTGTGACCATTTTGTTATGGCAGCACTTTACAGATAAGGAAACCAAGGCACACAAAGGTTAACTGATATGCCTAGTTGGTATTTGAACCCAAGTAGTGGGGCTCCTGGCCACGTTGTTCCTCTGTTCCTCCTTCCCTTCCTCCTTCCCTTCCTCCTTCCCTTCCTTCCATCACTGAGCATTACGCTCCCAATGATGAGTGAGCAAGTCTTGCCCTCATCCCCTCCCCACCCCTCCATGTCCCTGCTCCCCACTCCCAAAGTGAGAGCTTCTTTAATTCTCATTGGACTTCAATGATAGTTGTCTAAAACTCACCTCCTCACCACACCCCTCCCACTTCAATCCCTTCCTCCTCCTTGCAGCAAATCCCTCCACCAGAGATTTTTTTGTGGCCCAGATCGACCTTGTCCCTCCTCTGCCCAAAGCCCTCAATGGCTCCCCACTGCCTGCAGGATGAAGATTTTCAAAGCCAGCTGCCGACATCATAACACACCAGCCCTCACTACTACAGCAGGTGTCACTCCAGGGAGGCAGGATGGGACCCCAGCGTCTGGCACAGCAAGCGTGTAGGTAATGACCACAACCACTAGGGGTCTCACCTCTTGCTTTGGCTTGTTTACTGGTTCTGCTCCCTGCTGGTTCACTTGCATTTTGAGCTGGGCTGCTTTGTGCTGCCTTTGCTGCGTCCTACTGAGCACAGGTTACAGATTTTACCAGCCAAAGTTAGAAGTTTTGAGCGCTGGCATTTAAGGAGTATGGGATTGGGGCCCTCCTTAATGTGGCCCTGGACCTGGACCTATCTCTCCGTGCATCGCATCAATATGTATCTGGGATTCATCATAAACCATGACTGATGCTCAGGGGACACTTACCCTGTGACCTTTGGGCTCTAGGCTCAGGGGACACTTACCCTGTGACCTTTGGGTGTGTGACCAATGTCCTGTGCAACATTCAGGCCCGATGCTCACTGATGTGGGGGAGAACAGTCACCGTGTGGCCTGCCAAGGTCCACACTCCTAAAAGTAGACCGTCACCAGGACCCCACAAGCCTTAAGTACCTCCGCTGCAGCTGCAGTGCAAAGTCTGGGAGAAAGAAAACACCATGGCACCGTCTCTTACAAAGGGTGTCCCAGACGTATTGTCCCTGCCCCTCTTAAAGGGTCCGAGGGTACCAGGATTCTACCAGACAGCTGCAAAGGGGAC
>PVKM010046519.1:0-11683 GCA_004027735.1 Carollia perspicillata
CTCACTGGTTGCTTCCTGTGCGTGCCCTGACCGGAGATCAAACCTGCAGCCTTGGTGCATCGGGACAGTGCTCTGACCAGCTGAGTTACTGGCCAGGGCCCTCATAGGAATTTTAATTTGAATTTCTCTAATGACTAATGATGAGTTTCTTTTCATGTGTGTATTATCCATTTATATAGTTTCTTTGGTGACAATGTCCATTGGAATACTTTGCTCATTTTATTTTATTTATTTACTTATTTTTTAAAGATTTTATTTATTTATCTTTAGGGGGGAAGGGAAGGAGAGAGGGAGAGAAATATCAATGTGTGGTTGCCTCTCGTGTGTTCCCCGCCGGGAACTGGCCTGCAACCCAGGCATGTGCCCTGACTGGGAATCGAACCGCGATCCTTTGGTTCGCAGGCCCGCGCTCAATCCACTGAGCTACGCCAGCCAGGGCTACTTTGCCCATTTTAGAATTAAATTGTCTTACAGTTGTGAGGAGGTTTCTTTTTTCCAAGTCTCAGTGTTTTTATTATTAGATTCAACAGACAAAGAATATTTTAATAAATATATAATCAGAACAAACAAAATATAGGGAAACAGAAAATAAAAACTGTACTCACAGTTCATTGAAAGTAACAAAAAGTTAGATTGAAATAGCTATTTCCTATATTAAATGCCTAAACACAGTTTTCAACAAATACTGTATACCAATATTTAAGTCATGTATAAACATTACATTTTTAATGTGATAAATGAATTTGTTAAAACTTATCTAATGTAGATTGTAATTATAATTGTATTATGAGAGATTTTAATCTCTTCTACGTACAGGTCCTTTATTCGATATATGACCTGCAAATATTTTCTCCCAGTTTTTTGGCTTCTCTTCATTTTCTTAATGGTATTGTTGAAAAGCAAAAGATTTAAATTTTGGCGTCCAGTTTATCAATTTTTTCTGTTATGAATTGTGTTTTTGGTGACATGTCTAAGAAACCTTTGCCTTTGCCTAATCCAGAGTCACCGAGATTTTTCTCCTATGTTTTCTTCTACCAAGTTTTTTCAGTTTAGCTCTTCACATTTAGGTCTTTAATCCACTGGAGGTAGTTGTTTATGGCGTGAGGTAAGTGTTCGGTTGTTTCTGTACCGTTTGTTGAGACCAGTGCATTCTTTCCCCCTCTGAATTATGTTGTTGGCATCTTTGTTAAAAACCAGTTGGTCAGCACCGTGCAGGTTTTGTTTCTGAACTCTGTCCGTCCTGTTTATCTGGTGTGAGGTCTGCACCACACGGTCTTGGTTACTGTGTGTTTAGAGGAACTTTTGTAATCAGGTCATGCAAGTTCTCCAGCTTGCTATTTTTTTTCAAGTTTGTTTTGGCTTTTCTATGTTTTTTTACATTTCCATATGAATTATGGAATGATGTTGTTGGTACCTTAAAAAAATTCTGCTGGGATTTTTCATTGTAATTGCCTTTACTCTATTGGCCAGTTTGAGAAATGTCATCTTAAGAATATTGAGTCTGGCATTTATGAACATAACGTAGCTCCCCATTTCTTTAGATCTGGCTTTTAGAAAAAAACTCCAGTGACTCGAAATGATGCTCTTGATAATTTTGCTCAATGTAAAATTTTTGTCAAAGGCACTGGCAGGTGTGATTGTGTTATATTGCACTACGTGTAATACTTAACAGAAACTCAACTCTAGTGGAAGGAAAAACAACTTTGTAACTTTCGTTTCACGTTCCTATTTGCAGGGTCTCCAACTGAATTCCTTGAAGACAAAATCGCCTACCAGGGCTATCAGAACAACCAGAACTGGCCAGAAAATACAAACTTTTGCTTTGAACCCGAGCAAGTGGTGAATCCTATCCAGACTGGTAAGTAGGCTCGTCTGTGGCCACTGAATGTGAGCTGTGACGCAGGCGCGAAAAAGCCACAACCACTGCTCAGATAAAAACATTTTCACCCAACAACAGCTTGCAAAGCACAATCAGGGCACAATTATTAACCCTGAACATGTAGGTGATCCTTGCTCCTCACTGTGTATCTGGTCTTCTTGTGCACACGTGCCCCTCTCCTCTCCCTTTCAAACCCGTCTTGGGCAAATTTACTGACATTCATGTTCATCGAACCCTAATGCGTCCAAAAGGAATGATGATAATACTAGCACCGTTTGGTTTTTTCCTTTTTATTGAATTTATTGGGGTGACACCAGTTAACAAAATTATACAGGTTTCAGGTGCACCATTCCACTGCACGTCACCTGTCCACTGTATTGTGTGTTCACCACCTCAAGGGAAGTCTCCATTTAATAGCACCATTTGTCGAGTGCCAATTTTGTGCCACAGTACTACAGCCACTCTTTTTAAAGATTTTATTTATTTATTTTTAGAGAGGGGAAGGGAGGGAAAAAGAGGGAGAGAACCATCAATGTGTAGTTGCCTCTTAAGTGCCCCTACTGGGCACCTGGCTCTCAACCCAGGCGTGTGCCCTGACTGGGAATCGAACCGGCAACCCTTTGGTTTGCAGACTGGCACTCAGTCCACTGAGCCACACCAGCCAGGGCACTATAGCCTTTATATACATATTATTTTATTTTTTTAAAAGAGTTTTTTAGAAAGAGGGGAAGGAAAGGAGAAAGAGGGGGAGAGAAACATTAATGTGTAGTTGCCTCTCCTGTGCCCCCTGCTGGGAACTGGCCTGCAACCCAGTCACGTGCCCTGACTGGGAACTGAACTGGCGTCCCTTTGGTTCGCAGGCCCTTGCTTAATCCACTGACCTCACCAGCCAGGGCTGTATACATATGATACATGTTTCTTACCTAACTTCCAAATACATATTGTCCTAATTTTACAGACTAGAAAGCCAAGGCTTATACCCACTTTTTATAAAAATTCAAGCTAGTCTGTGGATGCAGAAAGCATACGTGTATTTGTCTAGACCTGGAAGCGGTGGAGGGAGGGGCTTGCAGAAGGCCCTCTGAACAGTAGCCTCAGTGCCGCCACGTTAGGTAACCACCCCGAGGGCTCCGGTTACTGTTTCCACTTGTACATGGGGTTTTTTTGCCATCAGACTTATAACACACACAAAGCTAGTTTCAAATTAGTGAATATTTATTGATTTCTTATGTACAGTGACATTATTTCAGTTTATTTCACGTGCTATTGACAACGCACGGGTAACTAATCAATATGCATTGTATGATAAGGAAGGCTTTCTTTGTAGTCATGTTCACTGGGACCTTTAATCCTTTCCTTATTCCAGATCCCTTTAAGATGCACCGTGGTGAGGACCTGGAAGACTTGCTCTCTTTTCCCAGTGCACCAGCCAATGCTTCAGCCTTTACACCACAAAACAATCCCCTGGAAGACAGTTACGGTAGGACTGCTGCACAGCTGGGTTTATTCTTGAGACAGTTCATGTGGCCTTCACCCCATCACCTTCGAAGTGAATCTCTAAGCAAAGTCATGTTTAAGGGTTCTGGCCGGGACAGCACCTTGTCTAGATCAGTCCGGGGAGAGGATGCAGTTGGGGTCTCTGGGTTGCTCACCTCCTGTCATAGGATCTTGAATCCTATGTCCTCGAGCCAGACTGCCTGCACGTTTTACTCCCTTGTGGCCTTGGGCAAGTTTTGTCCTCCCTGCTCTTTGGTTTCTTCGTCTATAAAATGGGGCCAACAGTAGTTCCCACCTGAAACGTGCAGTGATGATTGAATAAAGATATGCAAAAACACTTCGCATCGTGCTCACTACATAGTGAACAGGAACGATATTAAATGACTTGACTCTGATGCTGTCCAGCTAGTCTCCTGATGCTTTGGTTTTGGCTTTGACTCCGTTTTTCCCCCGCTCGTTACCGGTGAGTCATTTAGGTGCACTGACTTCTTCCTTTACAGCGCCTTTCTTCTCTGACTTGATGCTCCCTCTGCTTTCCCACAGAGTGAACCCCTGTCATTTCACACTAGACCACCTCAGTAGTCTCCTAGCAGAACCGCTGCTCCCTGTACAATCCATTCTGAGTAGACCTGCTGTGCTGGCCGCCCCGAGTCCTTGTTCTGAATTTGTCGTCTTGTTCTCTTGGTTACGATCTTAAGGCACTCTCTTTGTTTTGTTTTGTTTTTTTGTCTCCTGAAGTCTATATTTCTCTGGCTTTCCAGATTCCCCCCCTCTTTGTTTGTCTAATTTTGTTTTCCCTTGCTGGTGTGCAAGATCTATTTGAATCAGACAGTCTCAGTCCAAGAAACATTTTCGTCCTGTTGGCATCTTCATTTTTTTTTCTCAGTGTGCTCCATCCTTGAAATGGACTATTCTCTTCTCTCTTCCTGCTCTTGTTTCTCCTCTGAAGCCTTCGTGGTCCTCGTGGTTGTTCGAAACTCTTATATCACCTAGTTCATACCACATGTTTTATATTATTTTATCTCTGTGAAAGATCTCGCCTCTCTTGCTAAATTGTAATAATCTTGATGGCAAGGGGTTATTAACATCCCCTATTAAGTCTGGCAGTGAACACCATAATAATCCTTTGACATTGTCTAGTTGTTAATAATTTACAAAGCATTTCCACAAAGTTGCCTTCTGATGTTCAAAAGGTAGGTATTAATCTCTTTTAACAAGGGAGAAAATTAAGACCCACAGTTCCTTACTATACATTATGTTGTGTTTGTGATGTCGGAGCTAGAGCTCAATGTTGGGTTTTGAATCTTTGTAATACACTCTCGGAGGTTGATATACGGCGCTGCAGGGGTTGGTGACACAACGCAGCCTGTTCATTAGCCATAAACTCGGAGAATGTCAGCAGTGCTTAATTTAAAGCTTTCTTGCTTTGTTTTTCCTTGGTCCTTAGGTCTCCATCTTTAAAGCTTATTTTAAATATCAAATGCCTTCCCCCCCAATGTTGACTGAGTTTTAAGCACATGTTTGTTTGTGTTTCAATATTAGGTCTTTTTCCCTGTGACACATTTGCTCCTGCGGTGCTTGTGCCTCAGATCTGTCCTGTGGGACCCCCAAACTCTCCGCATGCCGGGGTCTTCCCAGAGGCCCCACAACCTCTCCAGCCTGCCGCATGTGAGTCACTCGGACCTCTCTCTGTCGGTTTGTGGCTCCGGTGTCGGTAATCAGCATCAGTCATCAGACATGGCTTTTAGCAGCATACAGCAGTGTAGATAAAAATGTTAGAATGATCACAAATGTTTTAAACTCACTGTTACTGATCTTACAGCTGGAGGAATGAAGTTGTAGTCGAGATATAAGACTTCGGATAAATGAGCAAAGAAAATCCCTTTTCAATTTGGTGCAGATTTAAAATTCTAGGGTTCCCTTTCTGACACCAACTGTGTGGTGTGGTGTTTTTTTCTTTAACCTTGGGTTCTTTCTCTTCTTTGCCTTTTCTCTCCGCTGTTTGTTCTCCCAGTAGCCTGTTCTTCTCAGTGCGGGGACTTCAGAGGAGGCAGATGCGTTAGTCACACAGCTTCTTAGTTATATTTAGGGTGTTCAGCTCACAAAAGCCAGGCATTCCTGTGCTCTAAGAAAGTGTGTTTTGAATGCAGGGCTATGGGCAGACAGTGATGGGTCCTGAATTTGCAACGTATTTCCCCCAGGGCCAGCCGAGGAGGCAGAAATGGCATCAGCAGAAGAGAGGGCACCAGCAGAAGCATTGGAAATAGTGACGGGACTGAAGTCTGCTGATACGGCACCAGCTAGAGAAACAGAGGTGGCCCTGGCTAAGGACATGGCTCCAATCACAGAAACAGAGGTGGCGTTGGCCAAAGACATGGAATCACCTACCAAAGAAGATGTGGCATTTGCCAAGGACATGGAATCATCCATTGAATCAGGTGCGTCCATTGTCAAGGACGTGGCACTCCCTGCAGAAACAGAGGAGCCCCTGGCCAAGGACGGAACACTATTCAAAGAAACAGAGAGGGCACCACTTGTAAAACTGGATTTCGCGCCAGCCGAGGGCATGGGATCACTCTCAGAAATGGGGTTGACACTGGCTAAGGATGTTGTGTCATCTGCAGAAATAGCCTCGACCGAGGAGTTGGCCTTGTCCTCAGAAACAGAGGTGGCCCCGGTCAAGGACATGACTCCATCCCCAGAAACAGAGATGGCCCTGGTCAAGGACATGACTCCATCCCCAGAAACGGAGGTGGCCCTGGTCAAGGACATGACTCCATCCCCAGAAACGGAGGTGGCCCTGGTCAAGGACATGACTCCATCCCCAGAAACGGAGGTGGCCCTGGTCAAGGACATGACTCCATCCCCAGAAGCAGAGGTGGCCCTGTTCAAGGACATGGCTTCACCCCCCAAAACAGAGATGACCCTGGCTAAAGCTGTTGTACCACCCTCAGAAACAGAGGTGTCACCAATTCCAGTTAAGGACACAGAAGTTGTCCGACCACAGGGAGAGATACGTGAGGTTTCCCAGTTAGAACCTCTCCAGAATGAAGGACATCCGACTGCACCTACTTCCACGGTTTCACCAGGTACGGACTTAGGTTTACTCTCAGTATTTCGGTCTGCCAGGGCGTAGTCTCCAGAAGGGCAAGGGGCAAGCCCTGTGCCAGGTAAAGTACAGACAGTGCTGTGCAAATCTGTGCACGTTCTGCTCTCCCGACATCTGTTTCTCACCTTCACCCTCCTCCAGCACCTCCTTCATCCTTCCTCGTTGCTGGCCGTGTTTTTCTTGTAATTCAGTAAGCAGTGAGAGGGGACATCCACACCTCTCCTGCCTCCGCGGCCTAACTGCTGTGTCTGTGTCCGGAGACTCCCGTTACTGGAAGTCCACACCCTGGTTCTGATCGAGGCCGCCTCTCTGGTTTGCGCTAGCTCCCATCCCTTCCTGTCTACCTCGGCGTGTTGCCCTGGCTGCCCGCTCCGTTCCTGCCTCTCTGCAGTGCTTGTCCCACTCCACTGCATCTTCCCCACTAACGTACAACACTTCCTACTTTTCCCGCCTCCAAAACAAACCAACAAAAGCCCTGCCGACTCCACCTTCCTGCTGCCACGCCACTGTCCAGCTGCCCCAGCGGGAGCATCCCTTATTCCTCAACCTCTGTTCCCGTTTCCAGTTTCTGGAAGGTGGAGAAATAGCTGAATTGTGCTTCTCTGAAACCTGTGTGGTTTTTACTGTCATCTTTAGAACCAGTCACAGCCACCGGCCAAAAGTTCAACTTGCCAACAGATGAGGCGTCTGCGTTAGAAAAAGTAGAGCAAAAGAAACCATTCAGTAGTCAACCTTCTGAGCTTCCTTCAGAGACCTCGGGTAAGTTGGGAGGCTGAAGCGGACCCTCTGGAACCACTGGAACTGGGAGTGATGGGGCGGTGGTCATCAGCAGGGCCATTTGTGAGGTCAGGTCTCTTTTTCAGGCAGGCTTTGTCTTGTCTAGGCAGCAAGTCAGCTTGTCACGTACTTTTAAGCGATCACTGCGTCGACTCAGGACACCTACGTTTTAGTCCAGGTCAGCTGCCCGCTACTCTGTGCCGTGTGGTCTTAAGCAGGGTATTTAACTTTCCTCATTTGCCCTGGAACGTTGCAGTGTTCTGTGCGCCCCCGCTGGTTTCAGTGTGGTCCACAGCCCAGCAGCGGCGGAGTTGTCTGGGAGCCTGTGAGAAACTCGTGGCCTTGGGCTCCACCTCAGACCTTCAGAATCATGATGTGCATTTTCACAGGTTTTCCAGATGATTCTCATATACATTAAACTTTGAGAGGCACTGCTCTCAGATACTCCCTAGTTTAAAGCTCAATTATTCAACGAACTTAAAGATGATATGCTTTTTACTGTAAGCCCGAAGCAGCTTGATTCTCAGCTCGCTTTTCCGTGGCTGGTTAGAGTGTGAGCTGGAGGGAAGGGCCCATGACTGATTTTGGTTATGGTCGCTAATGCTTTGCACACTCTGGCACTAGGAAGGAGCAAAATCAACGTTCATATTTTTAAAAAATGTTGTTCTAGTTATTCAGCATACCAGTAAAAATGTATCAAGTTTGTATTGCGTGCCAAATGCACCGTGCTAAGGCACACAGATATTGAAGTCTGGGTCCCGACCCTTGTGTTATTATGTTACAGCCTGGGCAGCTGTACTGTAATAGTTCAGAATACTTCTTGAAGAAGTTCCTGGGCATGAACTCTGAAAGCAAAGATTTATATTATTGAATTAAGTCGTGCAACAGATGGCACCAAATAGCTGCTGATCAGTTGCTGGATTAAGTGTCATAAGTGTTGTGGGGTGCAAAAGCTACCAATTTTTTTAAGAGAAGCAGTAATTGACCTGAGATATGAAATGAAGGGTAGGACTTGGAGGACTTTGGAGGGGTAACGACAAAAACAAAAGGCACTGTTTAAGGGTTTTGACAGTCCCTGAAGTCATCGCACTGGGTCCGGCTGGGTAAGAGCTGCCCTAGACCTGCTCTTCGTGGACTCTCGCTGGGACCCTGGGTCCGTGCGGCATCGACCTGGAGACAGGAGGTCGGACCCGCTGACTTTCTGAAACTTGCCCGAGGGTGCTCGTCCCACCTGTTTGAATACATTACCCTACTTGGCATCATATATATTTCTCTGTCTTTGGGGAAGTGCATTTAGGGACAGAGCACTGACATCTGACACACTCGTCCTCTGAAGTGGGGCGCTCTGGTTCTGGAACGGTGAGGGTTTCTCTCTGGCCAGAAGACCGATTCAGTGTATTTTTCCTTTTCCTTTTCTTCTCCTCGTTCTTCTTCTTCTTTTTTTTTTTCCAGTAGTAGCATAAGCCTGGCCTTCTGGTCTGTTTCCCAGAATTGATCTAGTTAGTTTGATAGTTAAGTAGTATAATATTGGCAGCAGACTTGTAGAGTTACAAACTGTCCAAGATCATACTTACTTCATTCAGTTAATAAATAAATGTCACCAAAAACAGACAGGAGCTTGCCATTTTATTGCAGAACTGAGGATCATGTGCCTAGTGAAAATAATGGCATAGAAATAAGTATCAGTTGAGATTTATAGGTGGTAAGTGCTTATTATAGTGGTTAGAAAATCTCTGTATTTCTTTTCTTCAGTTTTAAATATTTTGTAAATATGTTTGAAAAAAGTCTTTACTTGAGATGATGATCTTTGTTAAATGTTTGCTAATCCCAGTTAAGGCTGAGAAATGTTACAGAAAAAAGCTTTTTTAAATGAATTAGTATGTTGGGTGGGGAAAATAGACTACTTAAATGAGTCACTGAATGGATTTCTTTAAAGAAACAATAACAAGGAGTTCTCTTTGTGGAATCTCGGCCACCTTCCTGTATTGCAGGTACCCTTCCCACACAAGCCAAACAAGTGTGCAGACCCGGGGACCGCAGGGCCGCGCGGCCCCGGCCTGCCAGGGTCCCTCCTGAGCTGCTGGGAGGCTCTTCACGGAAGACTCTCGACCCTGGGCTGGGCCCCTGCTCTTTGCTGGAGTCGGGCTGGGCCTCTGGTTCAGCTTCCTGTGGCGAGCCTGGGAACACAAGGAAACCTTTTCATGTCGACTTCCTTGAACCCCAGAGGGATCTTGGCAGGGAGGCCTGGGATGTAGAGAGCCCAGCAATGATGATGAAGAAGAAAAAGAAGAAACCAAAGCAAAAGAGATATTCTCACCCCCGGGCTGGGGGCCTTTGGGATGATGAGAATGCAAAAGGGCCCGAAGGTCATCCCTCTGCAGCCGACTCACAAAAATCAGGTGTTCCTCCCAGCCAGTCTGCCTCCGTGGGCGCAGAGTGTGGACCAGCATCCAGAGGAAACCTGAAAAGGGGATGTGCGATCGACTCCAGAGCAGCCAAACTGGCAGCCGAGAACTTTGTCTCAGAAAGCCTCAGTGTTCCTTCGTGTCCTTTGGAAGAAACCCCGAGAGCCACAGGAAAGGCTCCGCTGAGTGTGGAGGCAGAGGTCAAAGGTCACAAGTCAGGCCCACAGAGCCAAGACAGGGAATCTCTGCTGCCAGGTGAGTGCAGATCACAGACTGCTCCCCACCTGGAGGCTCCCGGAGATAAAGGCCAGACAGTAGGCTCTGTGAAACGGGAAGGGCCCCAGACAGAAGTTTTTGCACACAAAGTTGAAATTCCTTTGGAGATCAGACCCCAAGAGGGTTGCTTCCCTGTTGTGGACCAAGAGGCTATTGGGAGAGTGTTAAAACCCACAGCAGCAAGAGAACTGCCTCATTTGACACCCACTTTGACAGCCAGTGATCCATTAGAAAGGAGTCTGAAGGAAGGGACTGGTGAACGGAAAATGGCTGAGCTGCAGATTGACAAGCACAAAGAGTTCTCTGAAGGAGCCGAAGACGTTCAAGAACTCAACGAGGAAGCTTTTCCCAAGCAAAGACAAGAGATGAGCGTCTTAGCTTCTGAGCAGCCGCAGGACAGGGTTCACGTTCCTGAGCCAGGGAATGAACCATTTAAGAGAATGGCAGGTGATGGCAAAAGCAGGAAGGGAAGGGGAAGTTCCGGGAAGGTGAGAGCTAGTTCCGGGAAGGTGAGAGCAAGAGCCGAGCTGCCAGTCCTTCCAGACAGCCCGGGGGACGGCAGAGCTGTCCTTGTGCCAGGGGAGCTGGCCCCTAAAACGGAAAGGACGACCGCTAGGGCTCCGAGTGTGGGGCTGGGGCTGGATTCTTCCAAGCAGCTGGGGGTCGCAGCTGATCTCCCCGAGGCAGTGGGCCTGCGGGAGCCTAAGGAGACAGCTGACCCTAGTGTGGCAAGCACCTTGCAGGCACTGAGCCCTTCGGGAGCTGGGTCAGGCGTGACTCAGACTTCCGGTGCTCCAACAGAAAGAGGAGCCGTGGCCATAGACCTGGGTGTCAGCAACCAGAGCAAGGAAGAAAGGTGTCCTTGGGTGGGTTGTGAGGCAGCTCCCTGGAGCTCTGAAAAACCTAAGAAGCGAAGCAGTGAAGGCAAAAACAAGAAGTTTAAAAATAATTATTCCACACAGCCTGCTGGGGTGGAGAGCAAAGAGGAAATCCTCAGCCCACCTTTTGCAGGGAAGGACGGAGGTGCTGGGGACGCCCCCCACCCAAACAGGGATTTAGGACTCGCTTTCCCCCTAAGTCACGAGCCTCTGCGCTCACAGACATGGAAGACACCCACAGTGGAGGTGACTGACCAAAAGGGGAGAAATGCTGAGGTTAGTTCTCTTGAGCTTGGGGCTGCTGGTGGGAGCAAGACCGACACAGTCAAGGATCCCGCTGTTAGTGAAGCAGTTACCAAGGTGACAGATGTGAGCTGCCAAGACCAAATCCAGGGGGCAGGACTTGTTCCTTCAGTGCTGCCCGGGGAGCAGAAGACAGATGGGGCCGGGGGGCCTGCTGCGGCGGCTGACAAACCAACTAAAAGGAGCAGTGATGGGAAAAGTAAAAAGGTTAAAAACAGTTTTCCTGAGAAGCACATTTTGGACAATAAGGCAGACACAATGAAAAGACATGTTCCCATGGAAGCCACGGGGGACCACAGGATAGAAGGAATGGGCTATGTGGATGAAAATAGAAATATTACATTTACCTGCCCCAGAGCACCACCAGTGGTGGTGAATATCCAGTCATCCCCTCTAAAGGCTCTGGATGCAGCAGCCTGTGACAAGCTGCCTACTCCCACTCCTCAATTAGTAAGGGAAGGTGATTCCTTTCCAGACACCTTGGCAGAAAGTAGGCGAGAGACAGCTCTGGCCCCGATTGCCAAATTATCAGTGGTAGGTAAATGCAGCAAAGATGGAG
>PVKM010046520.1:0-11684 GCA_004027735.1 Carollia perspicillata
ACAATTGCCACTTGCATTTTCCCCAACGCTCTGCCTGTAACCGCCACAGCCTCCTCTTGCCTCCTTGTGGAAGCCGGGAGGGAATGACAGCTGGCCAGGTACACCCCAGTTTCTGAGGACAGTTTGCAAGCAGGGGTGCCCAGCATGCGGCCCGCAGGCCACATGCGCGTCCCAGGATGGCTATGAATGTGGCCCAACACAAAATCATAAATGTACACGAAACATTATGAGTTTTTTGTGTGTGCGTGATTACTTGTTGCAATGCATTTAATGTGCAGCCCAAGACAAGTCTTCATCTTCCGCACAAGAGACGCCAAAAGGTTAGACACCCCTGCTAGACAATCCACCCTTCCTGCCTTCACTCCACCCACTTCACACATGAACATTTATACCGTTTATTCCCACTCCCACGGGATGACCTTGTGTTCGTGAACTTGCATCTGGCATAGAAGCTCGGCCTCCTGACCCTCCTCTGCGGGTCCTAGTAGTTTGGGCCCAGTTTGCCTGCAGATTCAAATTAGGCATTGAATAGACCCACCCTGAACTCCTCCCTCCACCACTTTGCACAGCTCGGAAAAGTTCTTGTCAGGATCCTGTCATGAGAAAATAGGGCATGCCCGTGAACTTTATAGAAAATTCTGCAGAAGTATCTTCTTGGTTTGTTTTGCATTGACTTCACTTACTTTTCGGAACAGCTTTAAAATGATCGCCATGGCATAATTTATCCTCTTAGGCCTGGCAAGCTGACGGGGGTAGGGTTTCCGTCACACAGACTTTCTTAACCTCTGTAACCTTCAACATCTGTGTCAAGGTGTCTTAGGTCTTGACCTCTCTGGTAGCCAGATGGTAGGTCGGATAAAATTCCATCTGTAGCACTCACTCCTGGGAATGTCAAAGTTCAGAAATAGCCAAAGTCACTGGAGCAGTAATCAGGAAAAGTTTATTGCACACACACCAGAAAGATGGTTTGCAAACCTTGCACACTGGGAACACTCAAACCAAAACACGAGTGAGGCTCAGGGGTGACTGTTACAAAGCAGCGTCCTTTATGGCAACTGGTTACAACAACAGCATTTTCTTAAGTGACAGAGAATTGGTCAGCGGTTTCCTCGTGTCGACGTTGGGAACCAGCTTGAGTCTTGCTTATAGTTTCCAAGAGGCATAGGCAAGCAATGACCCGGATCATTTGTAAAACGCGCGAAATTAAGCTTTGCGTGTGTGATTCAACAGGTTTTATCTGCCCGGGAAGTCTCCAAAGCTGGCCTCCGTTGGTTTTTAGTTTCAACAGACCTTTATGAAGCGCTCTGCGGTAGGACTGACCTTTTCTCTGATTATTCGAATCATGCATTGAGAGTTCATGAGCATAAATGTCTGATGGCCCAAAGTTCAGAGGCACCATCTTGGCCTCTCTCTGTGGAAAGCCTTTTCCGTTCTTTTTCCATTTCTTTTCCTTTCTCTTCACCGCACTCCCGGTTATCCACGGTTTTTACCTCTCCTCCCCTCCCCTTTCTTTGTTTCTCACTTTCTCTCTCCTCCCTGCTTCCCTTCCTCTTTTTCACACTCGTTTATTAGTTGCAGTAATTAACAGTTGTTAGAAAAACTGACCATAATTTAACCAGATCTCAAGTCTAAACAGATGGCGATGATGGGCAGCTGGGCACAACTCACAGTCACCGGGCGGGGGAAAGCCCCCCGGCAAGGTATCGGATCCCCCCACCAGCAGGGCCTTCTCTCTGCTTCCGCTCACTACTCTTCTGCCGTGAGCTTTGTTGATCATCCTGCTTTCCTAGCAGAATGATTTTTTGCCCATTATTCAGCTCTGTCTACCGCATACTCGTGTAACATAGCACAGAAAAAAACAATGAATACTCCTCATCCAAAAACAATGAACACAACTAATTTGGTGTAATTTTAAACCATAGAAATCAGTTATCCCACTCTTCCAATACCTTCTTCGTCCTAATTTCTGAGATTCCCTTTACGCCCTAAAAACCAGCATATCCACACCTGCCCTAACCTGCAGCCCCATAGATAAACACCCCTTACCATGAGCCGCACCCCTACTGGCCTGGCTTTCTTACCTGGGAGTGTGACCTAGACAAGGACCCTGAGGGTACTGAGGCCCCACTCGCCAACCCCTCCTCCCCCAGCTGAGGAGGGTGACCAGTGCATTTACCGTGAAAACTGAGCATTAGAAAATCAAGATGAACTGAAGAGGACCGCTTGGGCACCTGTCATAATTTCTTCCGCCCCCACTACACCCCCTGCTGATCAAGATCAGTAACACCTGCCAAATTAGGTCTCCTTCCTTTCCAGAAATTCCCCAGGGCCATTGCCGTGCTAGGCAGCAGTTCAAGAAGCTGGTGTACTGCCCCCTCTGGCCGCTCTGGTTTAAGGTGAAAAATCACCAGCAATTCTAATTGTTTTCTTTTGACATGCAAAGTATTATTTCTCTCTTAGTGATTTCAACAATTTGGCAAAATGTCTCTTCATGTTTGTCCACTTTCTATTTGGATATTTTGTTTTGTTCGTTGGTGAGTTTTGAGAATTTTTTATATATTCTATATTGGTTTTTTTTGTTTGTGTTTCGTTTACAGAAGTTTGACTATGGGGTGTCTTGTTATGGATTTCTTTGATTTACTCGCGATTTATGAAGCTTGAATGTTTGGTTTCTATCTTTTGATTATTTGGGGATATTTACCGCCATTCTTTCTTGGAGTATTTTTTCAGCCCCCTTTCCTTCTTTCCTTCCAGACTCTATGACATGCATGTGAGAATTTTTTGTATACTTTTCTATTTCCTGAGGACATGTTTGGGTCTTTATTTTTTAAAAACTATTTTCCCTGCTGTTAAGACTGGGTAATTTATCATATGATTCCATCGATACGTGGACTCCAAGGGAGAAAATAAGCAGACAAAAGTGCAACAGACTCATAGACCAAGGGAGCGCACCGGGAGCTGTCAGAGAGACGGGGGCTGGAGGCCTGGACGAACAAGGGGAAGGGATTGAGAAGTACAGGCCGTTAGTTACAAACAGTCACAGGGATGCAAAGCGCAGTCAGGAGATACAGTCGATAACGCTATGATGACTGTGTATGGTGCCGGCTGGGGTACTCGAAATATTGAGAGAGTACTTTGTAGGGTATGTGGTTGTCTAACCACTGTGCTGTGCATGTGAAGACAACATAAAATAGTAATGGAAGTAAACGGCAATTGAACAAAAAAAAAGTTAACTTTGGATAGTTCCTATTGTACTATTTTTTTCTATTGTTCCCTTCATTCCGCTTCTGATCCATTGAGTTTTTTATGTCAGTTACTGTAAGTTTTAGTTATAAATTTTTTACTTGGTTGTTTTTATGTCTTCTGCTTTCTTTGCTGCTTTTTTTTTTCTATTTATTTGTCAAGGCTATTTTTTTATTTGTGTGAAGCGTGCTGGCTAATTTCTTGCTGAAACATCTTGTAATGGCTGCTCTAATTTTTTTTTTTTGGTCAGGTAAGTTTAATATCGGAGTCATCGTACTGTTGACATCTAGTGACTGTCCTTTCCCATGAAAGCTGAGATGCTCCTGGTTCTTGGTATGAGGAGTGATTTTAAACTTGTATCTGGACAGTTTGGGTATCCTGTGATGAGACTCTGGAGGGTATTTATAGTTTGTTTGTTTCTGCTGCTTCCAACGCCGCTCTTGTAGGAAGAGGGGTCGTGCTACCTATTTGCTGCGAGATGGAGGTGGAAGTCTGGGTTCCCCACCCGGCCTCTGATGACCATGCAGGTGGGCGGGGCAGGGGCTGGCCTCGTCATCAGGCTGGGGTGGTAATGAAAGTCCTTACTCTGGACTTGTCCTCTTCTGACACTCACCCAAAGGAAGAGAAGGGTGCTTCATTCTGCTGGATACATGAGGGCAGACCCTGGGAGGCTTCTGACCGTGGAGGAGGGAATTCTCTGCCTCCTGCTGGTAGAACACAGTTTTCTAAACATTTGTAGATTTCACATAGTGCATTTCTTTCTGGAGATTAACTTATACAAATTTATGCACCCTAGTCCATTTTTAAATATCTTTAGCTTCAAAATATGTTGTTGTTTTCTTTTTCAGTAAGTCTATGAAGATAGGTCAAAGAAATGACCACAAGATCTTTAGAAGATGAGTATGGTATGAGAATGGGTCTTCATGGGCATAAATGTCAGTATCCAGACATCACATTAATGACTCTGCCATTTTTCTCAAGAAAGACGACACTGAAGTCTTGAAGGAGATACACTGAAGACAATAGTATCCAATGTAGTTACCTATTCTTCACTAAATTATCTACTTTATGTAAAATTATCCTTGTTTATTATTGGAGATTAAAATAACTCCAATATTTAAAAGACAGGAAAATATGATCCTATTTATTAAAATATAAAGGTAATGTATTCCCCACAAGGGCACACTCAAATTGCCACATCAAGTCATTGAGAAGATAATCCAAGTACTAAAACCTGTACTTAAGTGAATGAGCAGACTTTATATCTGTTATATCTTTATATCTGCTAGCCGGCTGCAATTCTAGTCTCTGTCTTCCTCTACAGTGAGTGATGCCATGGGTAAACCTGTTCCCTGGCTTGCAAATCATGAGCTTGATTAAGGGAGCCAATGCTTTATACAATGCGAATGTTTTATACACCAAAGAAAGGATAAAACAATCACATTTAAATGTGTCAGTGAAGCTTACACCCAGCTACATAAGCTGTAGCTGTGGAATGCAGAGTTAGACATTGTTTTGAGAATAATGCAACACTTTGTATTGTAGGAGCGAGGGGCTATGTGATTCAATCTTTTATTAGTTCCTTTAGTGATTGTATCGGGTTTCTCCAGAGAAACAGAACAATCGGTGACAGATAAATAGACAGGAAGAGATAGATAGACAGAGAGAAAGAAAGAACTGGCTGGCAAGATTGTGAGGACCAGCAAATTTCCAACCCCACAGGGCGGGCAGGTGGCCGGTGGACCAGAAACTCCCCCAGGGTCTTGTGGGACAGTCCTGAGGCAGAACTGCTTTTTTTGAAAATCTCAGTCGATGCTCTTAAAGCTTCAGCTATCGGATGAGGCTCACCTAAATCATCAAGGGTAATCTTCTTTATGTGCAGTCGATTGATTGTAAGTGTTAATCGAGTCTACCAAATCCCTTCACAGCAACATTTAGGTGGGCGTTTGACCAAAGACATGGGCGCCATCGCCTAGCTCACTTGACGCATAAAATTAACCATTATGGTGACAGTGTGTACTAGTTACGGGACCTGTTTTTCTGCACCTAACTGGTCTCAGGGATTACTCTTGGTGCTTTGAGTGAGTAGTTCCATGTCATCTGCAACACAATCTTACAAATCATCTGTGGTTATTTTCACTTGAGACCTGAGGAAGTTGATTCTCTGGAAAAAAAAAGTTGCCAAAACCCTGAAAACCAGTAAATGGTATGGTCGGTTGGAAAGTCAGGGTTAGCTGACTATCAAATATAACAAAACGAACAGGGAAGGAATGTCAGAAGCTTCAGATCCACGCACTTCCACACTACCTTCTAAACTTGAGGCAGGGAACAGTCTTCATATACATGTAAGTAATGAGGAGCTTGAATTAGATGTTCTCCCAAAATATTCTGTGACTCCGCTTTGACACTTCACCTGTCTTTTGCTTAGAATACACTCTTGCCTTTTCAAGGGTAGACATGTCATTGGCCTTTGGGCTGGCCAATGACATGTAGACGCTCTCTTGAGGCACATAATGAAGATTCTGTGCAGGTTGATTATTCAGGTACGCTAGGGGAGCGCCCAACCATGACAAGGTATCACAAATCTACACACTGCAGGAAAACCCTGTGATTGCATTTTGCCTATCCGCCTTTCCTTCGGTACTAATGATATAATAAAACAAAATATAATTTAGTGAGCAGGGCACCACACGAACCGAAGCAAACTGTGAGGATGGCTGCTGCCAGATGGTGAATTGTGCAGACCTCCACTTCACACCCTTTTACTCCCTGGGTGCCTTGGCCCACGTTCCGCTTACCTCAGTAACAGAAGGCAAGTTTTTAACGTGGCTGCCTCCTGCTCAGCTGACGCAGTGGTGAAGGGGCAGGCTGGGCTCCTTGGTCTCCTGCATCAACTCCAACACCGTTGGCTACGTTCCTTCCGCAGACTCTTGATTACTGCCAATGACGTCAGAGAAAAGGAGCACAACTTGATTGATTAATAGATTGCAGGTGGGATTTACAACGCTGGCAGCGAAAGATCTTTTGATACATATGCTGAGAACAGGAAAGACAAAAGTCACTGAGAGTAAATGAATACGTTCAAAAGCCACCCGATCACATTACACGTTGAATTTCTACCTGTAATTACAATTTAAATGCCATTAGGAAGCATTTTTCCTTGATGTTTTGCATGGTTTTTTTTTTTTTTTTTTTTGTCTGTGAGGATCTTTGCCTTTCTGAGGGGCATCATCACAGAGAATCCTTCTACAAGAATCTGTTCTTGCCTTCGTAAGTAACTTATTCCAAGACAGTGGGGCGTCGGTATACGCATGCGCTTAGGACACATAAACCCACAGAGTATGCATATTGAATATAAAAATCTGAAAGATTATGCACAATTCAAAATACCCTCAATGACAATAATGTTTATAACTAGGATACACACTTGCCCAGAACTGAAATTTTTAGAGGTTAAACAAACCAGTCTTTATTCCTACCCCTCTTTTCTACTACCCCTTTACACCAAATGACAGAATTTAATGTTTTTGTCCCACAATTTTTTTTCTAGGGGATCTGAATAAAGCTGGTTTGTTTTCTTACTTTTAGTAGAGATAATTATGTTAAATAGTGACCTGGTAAAAATCTTGGACTAAAAATCATTCAGTCACTTGCATCCCCTCTTATTCTGTTGCCTTTTAAATAGTCATTCACATGAAATGCTACTTTTAAACAGAAAAATGCACAAAGAATAAAAGTGCTACTCTTTATAAAGAAGAATTCCCAGTTATCTTAACATCAATATATTATTGAAAGTGTGAGAAGCGTGTTGAGAGACAGATAACATTTAAAATAGTTGTACAAAATCCATTCTTTTCTCACATTACTCTAACTTGATCTTCTTTGTGGACTGACGACCCCACAAGACTCTAACACCCAATTCTACAAATATAATCACTGAAAATGTCTGTGAGACCTTGAGTTATGTTTTTATTATGACTCTCCATGGTTATTTTACAGTCAACAATGTTTAAAAATAGATTATCCAAAAATAGCCTCTCTACATTTCTCTGGGTCATAAGTCAGTTGGAAAGATAGCAGAGATGCCTCCCAGTTAACAGACTCAGATGTGAAAAAAAATCAAGTGTATGTTCCTTTGTCTCAACTTAATTTTGAGTCCTTCTCCCTCTGGGTTAGGGGTGACGCTACTCCTGGACTGGGGTGGAGAGAGGTGTGCCCTGCTAACTAACGCCCGGGGTCTGTCAGGGTTTGGAGTGGCATACGCAGTCAAGGAATTATGGGATGGGAGGCCAGTGCATTTTCAAGTCACTCATCCTCAAGTCAGAGGGAACATAAACCACCATGTAAACCTGGAAGGTGGCTTTGGTGCTTTATCTAAAAAGTGATCACCACACTCAAGGTCACCTGGGTGGTTCTTGTATGTCATCTTCCAGGAGTTTTACAGTTTTTTGTTTTAATATTTAGGTCTATGATTCATTTTGAAATAACGTTTGTGAAGTTGTATGGTCTTGTCTACATTAATTTTTTGCGTTTTGCTTGTGGAAATGCAGTCGTTCCAGGACCATTTGGTTGTGGGGGGAAAAAGTATTTCCTCCATTACATTACCTTGGCTTCTTTGTCAAAGATTAGTTGACTATATTTACACAGGTCTATTTCTGGTCTCTCGGTTTCATTCTACTGATCTATGTGTCTATTTCTTTTACCCGAATTGCCTTATTCTTAATTCTCGTTTTCCTTGTATAGATTAGGACCTTGACCTTGCATGTTGTCCTATCGTTATGTCTGCGTTGTAAGAGGCTCGCCAACTGTCCACTCCATTGCATACAATTAACACATCACTATCCATCTTCCTCAGCAGTCTGTCCTCACGCTTGGCATTGAGGGCCAATGCACATCCAACTTCATAATGGTAACATCCACATTAGCAGTTTGTGGCTCAAGTCTACTTCTATCTTTTGCCTTCTATGCATCCTTGGAAGTGGTACGTCTCACCAGTGCCAGCGTAGTGTGGTCCCCCATGTTTCTTCCTCTTGTGGTTGTTTCCACGAGGAACCTGCTTTGCCAGCTGCTAGATGGAGCCACGGTCTTCTCGCTCCGCACACTGCCATCTGCAGCAATCACGGCCGTAGAAGATCCTCGCAGACTCTTGGGGCAGCAGTTTTCACACTGCCTTTCGAGGTTCCGTGTACCCAGTAGGAATTGCTTCTCGTGAGCATTTAAGAAGAGCATTCGCTAGATTTAATTTGGAGACACAGGCGCAAGTGCCAGTGTTGCTCATGATGATGTAGACATTTCAGGAACCTGGGAAAAAGCACCTGACTCTGGGGAGAGTTTCCAACCCTTTTCGCATCTGTGTTTGAATTTTCCTTAATGATAAGCATGGCTGTTTTCAGGCTTTGTCCTGGTTTGTTCAAAAGACTTTCCAGGGATTATATATGGAAGATATACACCAATGTGCTTGGAAAATTATTGTTTGAATGTTGACAATTCATTTTGATCACAAAGACACCCAGTGAATGATATTATTGATTCAGTCATGTAGAAATAATTAACGGCGTGCCGTTTGAAAACGCTTTCACTCTTTTGCCATATTCATTTTCTTCTGTTTCTGTAAGAATGAAACGCTGCTGGGAGGAATTACCACAGGAAGCAGACCCTTAGAGACTCCTTCTTGCTCCGTCAATATTCTACTCCTCGGAGATCTTTTCTGAACTCCAGAATATATTACGAACTCTAGGAGATATTTTTTCCTCAAATGAAGTACAAGCTGAAATCTAATCATTTCTAAGTGATTTAGTGAAAAGTAAAGTGACAGAGTGTTTTGTTTTTCGGCAGAGCCTCTGATGAAGACTCTCCTGATGCGGTGTTCTGCAGGCAGCTCACACACAACCGCCCTAGGCGGAGTTCTCACAGTCTGCTGGCTGCCCCGACTACTCTCTCCAGAGTTCTGATGGTGGCCCATGTCTCCACGCATGTGCCTGCTCAGACAGCACACTGTCGACTCGCCCTGCCTCCCCTCGTCCCTCTCAGAATTCTCTCGGCCTTGTCCATGCTCACTGTCATTGCTTTTGCTCAGTCCCGACCAATCTCATCCAGACTATTGCAGAGCCTTCTGGGCTCTTTGTCACATTGGCCTACAGCCTATACATCCAAGCTATCCCGTCAGAGTGACCTCTGCAAAAAAAAAAAAAACTCACAGATTCAAATACATCACTTCCTTTTTTGAAAAAAATCATCAATATATCATCAATATTTCCCTTTTTAAAGATAAAGTTAAAGGTTTGTAGATAAATTCACATGGCTCTGAAGACCTGGTTTCAATCTGGTTCTCAGACGACGTTCCAGCAATCTCTCAACCATACTTCCCACACTCAATCCTTGATCAGTCACATTCCACACGATTTGCTGTTTCTCTGAAGTGATACATTCAGAACACCCGATGTCGAAATAATTCTCCCGCCCTTCCTTCTTTCTGAGTTAGGTTCGAAATTTTACTATTTGAAGGGGTTCTGGAAATTCTAACTTCATGTGAAGGAGGATCTGAATACTGTGTGTCCAATGTTTGAGAACAGGGTTTTTGTTGTTTTCTGGAATAGCGTTTGTTCACTTAGTCTAGAAACAATAAAACAAAGGTTTGATGGATGCCTTTTAATATTTAAAAGGTCCCATGAAATAAAGGAAATGGAATAATTCTGCATAGTACAACAGGATTTGAACACATGAGTGGGATATATAGAAATGTAGTCTTTTAAAGAGTTTTTGTAAAACAAAAGACAATTTTAATTGGCAGTTAAAAAAATGTTTATTGCTGACCTAGTCCCTTTACAGAAAGGATTTCTTTAATCCTTACTACTTTATAAAAATTTAATAATACTTACTTGATAAGAACAGAGGCATTCAGAAAGGTTTAAGCAACAGAGCCAAGATTTAAATTCCAAAATGACTCTTTTCAAAGTGAAGTACGCATCTGTACCACTAAGTAAGCCCTGAGCGCCTTGCCAGGAAGTAACTGACAAGCAGCCAGCGCCCTGCATTACAGATAAGATCAAAGGGATCACTGCATCCACTGAAGGGGAGAAATCTCTGCCTTTGAAAAGAGAGTATTGATCTCTTTGTTAGAATTTGATCTTTCAATAGAATAGTAAGGATGACATTAGTAAACATCTATTTTCATTTCCAGGGTTTCCCCCCCCCCCGCCAAAAGTATTGTTAAAAGTGGCCATTGAGTAAAGCAAGTCTCTGCTATCTTCAGAGAATATTAATCTTAGGTAACATATGCAAGTCTTTCTGTTTCTCGCTCCCACACACCTTCCCAAAGTCTCTTAGGAAAATCCACTCTAGGAGATGAATGGTGATACATTTTTATTTTGTCCATGGTGCACAGTTGACCTCTCTAATGGCACTCGGGCACCTTGCTCATGAAATTCAGCACTCTGAACTTGACTACGGATTCTTCGGTGGCCTCCAGATTGTCCACTGAAATCACTTCCAAACTGGTAAGTTCTTCTTTGATGCTGAACTTGTCAAAAGGCTTTACATAGCATCTTTGGAGTAAAGAAAAGCTCCCAGGAAGATACTTCCTTCGTTTTAAAACTGTTTTGCACGTTTTACGGCATGTAAGTAAACACATGAGTCGGAGGTCATTTTCAAAACAGGACAGTATACCAATTAAGAAGACAGCTATTTTGAAAACTCACCTTAACCCACAGTCAGGTTGTACAAAGTAGATTTGAAAATAGAAACACCAAAGAATAAAGCGTGTGTGTGTCCATTCAGTATTTTATAAGGTTTAAATAATGCAAGTTCTTCTGTTTTTTTATAACACTGAATTTTATAACTGGATGTTTTGTCTTCATATGCATAGAATCACTTTCCAAGAAAAGTAAATATGAACAAATAGTAAATTCTGTGAGGTGCTCAGCAACTGAGAAGTGCACTTCATTTTTTTATTCACTCAAAACATCTGTTAAAGGTCCAAGACTGTGACTCAAAGTGGGGGTGTATAACCATTGATTAAACTGAGTTTGTCTTTTTTGGGCACTTTTTCCAATATTTGCTCAACTTAATACACTATTCCATCTATCACTGCTGGCTGGCTCCAGACTGAGCAGCATTTTGGCGTTGGGCCACACTACATTAGATTGCTTGATGCCTGTTTTAAGCTCTCCTTTCCCTTCTAAAATTTACCAGCATTTGAATAAAGTCACCAGCTGCAGTTTGAACTCCTTTTGTTCACATTGAAATCATTTCTAATTTGCTGGAGTGAAGCCTTCTTGTATGATTGCACATCTATGGGTTCTTCCACAGGAAAATAGTCATCTGGGACTTCCTTCTGGGGGAACTTTCCAAAAAGATAATAATTTCCTTCTGTAATGCATACTATTCTTAGACACCTACACGTTGACACAGGTCCTTCCCACAGAAGCCCTTGGGCCCACTGA
>PVKM010046521.1:0-11686 GCA_004027735.1 Carollia perspicillata
CAGCTTATTTTTCTTATTTTTAGGTGGGGGTGGTCCCTAGAGAGAGCCCTCATTGTAATCAGGGGCACTTGGACTATAACTCGGGAATATTAAACCCACACTTAGGGAAAAATAGCAAGAGAGGGAAAAAGGAAAATTGAGGCTTGCAACTCCATAGTCTTTCCATCTGAAAGTCTGGTTTCTTAGAAATAACCATACCTGGTATAGAAACTCCCTGGGGTTTTGTTTCTCTGGATCTTTAGATAAAACAGGAAGATATTTTGAATACTTGGGGAGAAGGAGAAGGGAGAAGGAAGGGAAGAAGAGAGAAGGAGGGAGAGAAAGACAGAAAGAGAAGTCAGAGTAGAAAAATTCCCAGATGATCAAGGAAAGATGATTCTCTTAGAAGTTAATTTTTTAAACTTTGTTTCCTTAACAGACGACATGCTACATTTCTTTCCTATTCTGTTCTAGAGCAGCTTTAGGAAGGATCGTGTATTTATTCTTTGCATGGATATAATTATTATTAAATTATGTTTTAATCCCTAAAGTCCATGCCCTCACTTCACAATAAGGATTTAAGTTTATGCTTATTAATCCTTTGGACAGAAAATCAACACCTTCCTTACCCTTAATATTATATATGGGAAAACAGTTTTCTTAAAGAATAAATAACTTAGTTGATTTCATAGTTTTTATTCTCTACCTTTTTATTACTTTTAATTTGTCCAAAAAATATCCATCATAAAAAGGGACAGTATTTTTTAAAAATTATGCCTTTACATGTGTATTAATATAAATAGGTCTGAGCAGGGGGAGACAAGCATGTAACAGATAATTATGTATAATAGACACATTCATTCATTCATCCATTTGACATTAACTGAACTTATTTCAACTGGTGTTTTGTGTGCTAAACAAACAACATTCTTTTCCATGACGGAGCTTGCTTTCTACTGGGTAAGGCAGATGTAAACCAAAAGAAATAAGATATATAATATATCTTATGGTAATAAGAGACATGGAGAAAAATAAAGCTACCGTGGTGGCTGGTCCACAGATGCATGTGTATCTCTGGAATGTAGAAACATCCACCTGGTTCATGCTCTTTGGCTAGGTAGAACTTCAAAAAGTCCTGGGGTTTTGGAGATGTCTCTACTCTTGTTCGTTTATGCTCTGCTAATCTAAGATACTCGAAAGGTCAATGCCTTGGGAAGTCAGAAGTTTCCAGGAAAATGTAGACCGAACACATAGGCCAGACCTCTCAGATCTCTTCCGTGCGTCACACTTTGACGTGCGATTCAGAATCACACGTCAGTGGATAGAGTCCAGTACAGCTAGGAGATGAATTTACCAAGTCTGCCCTCTACTGACAGAAAGATTGATGAGAAGTCAATAGGTTTTAAAAAATCAATGTGTAAGGTTTAACTGGAGATAATTTGTGCCTTTGTAAAAATTAGGTAGTTTAAGTAATATTCATTTTTTATGATTTCATTCTTCATTCATGCATTCACTCAAATATGTATTTGGCCCTTCTGTGCCAGGCTCAAATTTCAGTACTGGAAATACAATGCTGAACAAGATAGACAAGATCACTTTTTTTAAAACTTTTTTTTTAATTTTAATTGTTTTTCAGTACAGTTTTCTGTCTTTTACTCCCATCCCAGACCACCCCCCAGTGCTCCATCCAAGGGGGAGGAAATAAAGAAAAACAAACAAAAATCATGAACATGACACTTAATAATCTTATTTTTAAAAAAATAGGCCCTGGCTGGTGTAGCTCAGTGGATTGAGAGCAGGCCTGTGAACCAAACAACTGCAGTTCGATTCCCAGTCAGGGCACGTGCCTGGGCTGCAGGCCAGTTCCCAGCGGGGAATGCACAAGAGGCAACTGTACATTGATATTTCTCTCCCTCTCTCCTTCCCTTCCTCTCTAAAGATAAATAAATGAAATCTTAAGAAAGAGCATACACAATGGGGTAATGCGATAGAGATGGACACCTGGTCCTCCCCCAAGGATGTGCCATCTAAACCTAAAGCTGAATACCAGGAAGTAGCCTCCAAACAAACCCAGCTGTGGATTAATTGATGCTGGGAAGAGGCAGATTAACACAAAGGCTCTGAAGCAGGGACAAGCTTGCTTGTTTCCAGGATAAACAGGCCACTGTAAGTAGAGCGTTTGCCTGAGGGCAGAGTGCTACAGAAAGGGATGAGAGGACCGGGTGGGGTCTAGATGAAAAAGGTTCTTACAGAATTTTATTCTAAGTGCAATAAAGCTATTGGAAGTGTTTAGTTTAAGTTGGGAAGTACTATAATCAAACTTCCATTTTCAAACAAAGATCAGCCTGAGTCTTTATGAAAAGGGATTTGGATTTTATTAAAATTGTAATGCAAGCCATTGAAAAATTTTTAAAGGAGGTGATTATTAATAAAAATTAAGAATCACATTTCAAAATGTATGAATGCCTGCTCCATGATTTCCCTGCTAGATTGTAAATTCCAAAGACAGTGATGATATTTTCTACTTCTATATATCTTTACCACTTCTCATTCCCTGTTCGTAAATAATATTTAGTATTACACAAATTTCTATACCTAGAATGTATTCTATGGTGGACTTTTCTAAAGAGGAGATGAACTTATGTATCTTTAATCTTTCTGTTTCAGAACCTGACTTGAATTCCCAGTAAAGTTGGGCTCACAAGTCATGAAGAGATCAGTGTGTTTGAGGGTCTCTGTCTCCCTTTGTTTCATTTTAATCACAAAGCTGGAAGCTACCTGCACTGGTTAGGGGGTCTTCCTTGTCAGATATAACAACAAGTCATTCAGCCTGGTAGCTGATCTCATTAGGTGAGGGGTTTATTTTCCACCAAGCAGAGCCCCTAAAATTACCACATGGTAAACTTGTGGGTGTGTGGGCAAGGAGTATTGTCTATAGCTTTTTTATTACTTAATTAGCTCACAATTGAGATAGCTTGGATCTCTCTCTTGAGAAATTGATGGTCATGTTTCCATCTCTTTTCGGAAAGCTGTAATTTAATGAACAAATAAAATCATTACTAAAGAGGAACTTTCAAAAAAGACATCCCCAAAAGAAACAGAAAAATGATCATTTCTCTTTATTGATATGCAGTTTGCTTTTTGGGAAAAGCATTTATGGAAACTTGGGAGGGATGCATTTTGCAAAAGTGATAAAAAGTTAATTTCATCTCTGATGATGTAAAAAACTTCTCTGATGATGTAAAAAATTGTTCTTTGTTAAGGAATTTACACAAAAGTCTTTGATAACTCGCATTTTGATAGGAAAAAAGTTATGTAAACAACTGTATAAAGTTAACAGGAATGCACAACTCGATCACCGCAAAGCAGGACTGGGTGGGTGTGGGGAGTAGAAGTGGGTGGGGCGTGTGAAAGAGTCCAACCCCGGTAAGTGAGGCTTGGCGCGCAGTTTTCTGACGACGTTTTCCTGAGGACAGGGGGAATGTGATCTAGTTCCTGATGACTGTTGCCTTGTAGAATGTGTTCTTTCCCAGAACCAACTCCTCTCCCTTGGAGCTGTCATGCATCCAAGAGGATGAAAAAGTGAAACCCTGCCTTTCCTTTTGTTCCCTGCAGAGCACCGGCCTCCCTCTTCAGCTTGGCGTCCAGCGGCCCTGACCCTGCTCCTTTTGTGCCTGGTGCTGCTGATTGGCCTGGCAGCACTGGGGTTTGTGTGTAAGTCTGCACTCTGACTTGGGGGAGGATCCTGGCTCCAAGGTTCGTCTAGGAAGAGAAATACTCGTTATGGAATATTTCTTTACACTTTAATTCTAGAGCCTGTGAATAATTCAGTGTACCTTATTCTAAAGTATCTATTTAAACAGTGAGTAGTGGAAGAAGCATTAAAATACAGAAATCATTTGCCAGCTGGACTTTTATAGTCTCTTTGAGATAAGAAGTTTTTTACCCCTTTGTTTATATGCCAGTATTTAAAATCAACAATTTTTAATAAACAAATGCTTCAGCTCCTTCCTTTCCCCAAAAGAGCTGAGGCAGTGGTCTTCACCGTTAGCATGCCTGGCTCATTGGGCTGATACAGAGGGAAGAGATTTCCTTCCTACCCCCAACTCCGCAGTATAAGAAGGACAGACCAGGTAGGTCCTTAATCACTGTAGTATTTTTCAAAAGGTCCAGGAAGTTATAAAATCATTTTGCAAAAAGCCTATGAAAGTTAAAAAGGGAAAAAAATCATGCATGCAGTCAATTACAAACTAGTAAGGACAAGCTCAAAAACTTAGAAAAGGAAGTGGGCACATTTTCTTCATCAGATCAAGACACCACACCATGTTTCCTAGAACAGTTGAAGAAGGTGGCCCAAGATAGAAGGTTATACCAGGGAGCAGGTTTTAGTGTCAAAAATTTGGTGTTCATAGGAAGTTTTCAAAACTTTTGTTATCTTAAACTTTATAATTAAAAAAACAATGGTTTTACCCTGACCCCAAAATTTCTATTTTATTTTAATATAACTATTGTTTTGCAACCACCATTCATTTTAGGGATGTAACACAGCACTAATGACTCATAAAGGGCTTTTATGTTAAATTTGAGACCCTGGATTTTAAACCTGAGTGTTGAAATATTTTAACCAAGGGATATTAATTTACTTATTCTCACTGAGACAAAGTGCAAATGTATAAAAATATAGAAATGGTAATATGACCATTTAATGACTGAATGAAGTAACAATGTACATTGTCAATTCTCAATGTAATGCTCAAAGGATACATAGATTTGTAGTTTGGGGTTGAGTACTGGTTTGAGAATATACACAAATATTTATTAAACAGTAAATATGATTAAGGAATTCATTTCTGAAGTTAGAAACTGTCACTACAACTCCACATTTTCACGTAAGAAAGCATACTTGGAAAATCTATTTGCCCACAAAAACAGAATTTAGTATGCACTACATTCCAACCTTGAATATAGGTAATAGGAGATCTCAGAGCCTGAGATCATAAACAATATACTGTTTCGTCTTCTTCGTATGTAGAAAATAGAAATAGAAATGAAGAAATAAACTGTCTAGTCTGACTTGGTAACTTGGGTTAGTTTTTCAGATCTACCAGCTCTCCAATACTCAGAAAGACAGCATTTCTACAATGGAAGAAAGATTGGGGAATCTCTCTCAACAGCTGCAATCTCTCCAAGCCCAGAAAAGGAAGCTTGTGGAAACTCTGCAGCTTGTGGCTGAAAAATTCTGTCGTGAGCTCTATAACAAAACTGGAGGTGAGTCCTGGTCACTGAGCTCCCTCTGCCATCACGACATCTGTCAATATAGGGCTGACTTTTCCATTAGCGCACCAGGGAACCAATGTACTAATTAAACAGTTGTATTATTTAACTAGGTGTCTGACAAACTTAATGCTTTTGGTATACAGATTGTGTCTGGTTATTGGATCATTTAGCTCAAACACATCTGTGCAATCAATCATACATGAAGGGATTCTTGAAATTCAGACATTTCAGACCATGCATTAGCCCTATGATGTGAAGGTATCTTCATATTCAAGGAATAAGAAGGAGCCTATTACCTGGCAGGAGTGAGTAGAAGACTAATAGGAAAT
The DNA here is from genome assembly GCA_004027735.1 of Carollia perspicillata. NCBI lineage: Eukaryota > Metazoa > Chordata > Mammalia > Chiroptera > Phyllostomidae > Carollia > Carollia perspicillata. The sequence goes on from PVKM010046521.1 coordinate 5,586, forward strand.
AAGATAGGTATTATTAATGACATCAGGGGACATTGTAAAGGATTTCGCTTCTACTGTGAGCAAGATGAGAATTCATTACAGGCTCTTGAGCAGAGGAAATACATGTCTGACGTGAATTTTTAAAGGCTCACTCTGCAAATATACTGAATATAGACTGGAAAAGGGAAGGATAGGAACAGAGAAATTATATGAGATGGGTATTGCAGCAATCCAGGTAAAGGATAGTGGCTCAAACTAGAATATGACCGGTGGAGATGAGCACATGATGGAATAAACAGGTTGTGAGACAACAGGGTTGTGAGAGTCAAAAGTGTCTCCAAAGTTTTGGGGCAAAACAACTCAAAGCATAGAGATGTGATCAAGTAAAGTGGGGAAGAATTCAGTAGTTATACAGAGGAAGGTAGGAAACCAGGAATGTTGTTTTGGGCAAGTTGAATTTGAAACACATATAATTTAGATATCCAAGTGGAGATATGGAAAGGCAGTTTGGTATCCAAGAGATAACATCTGGGCCAGAAATACAAACTGACTGACTAAGAAATCTCCCAAATTATTTATTTGTTTAAAACTTTGTTTTACCTTATGGAATATTTCATATATACAGAAAAATACAAACAATAATATAATATCCGTTTGTATTGACCACTCGGATTTTAACATGTTAACATTTTGACACCAAATTGTTTTTATAACAAAGGTATTTTAATGGAGTTATTGAGTTCCTATCTCACCATATACCCACAAGGGATTTGGTTATGGGTCCCCAACTCTCAAAGGCCAAAGGCCATGTTCCCACATACGTACTAAAGCCACAGCTGTCAGGGCTTAGTTCCTATATTTACAAACACTTCCCACAGTAACCATCTTACTCTTGACCTATGCACTTAATCTCTAACTTTGGCGCCCATCTCAATTTCTGATACATAGAGATTTACCATTCTAATTCATACTTGGCTTAATATTTATTTTTTTCTAAAATTTTATTTACTGTGTTTAGAAAGAGAAAAGAGTTCATGTGTTATTGATATACCGAGGTCTGTCAGGAAAGAGTCCCGCCATTGTTAATATAACGAGAACAGTTTGTGTGACATCTATATAACCTGGCAGCCAAGGAGAGTGGACTGGAATGAGCATGTGTGAACAATGACGACTTCACTGTACCCGTCAGGGGGTGTGGTAGACACCATTGAGTGAGCATGTGTGCTGTGTGGCCATCCATTCAAAATGACTGAGTGAATAGAGCGACAAATCTGCATCAAATTTTGCGTTACACTTGAACATTTCTCCACGGAAACTATTCAGATGATGCAGAAGCCCTTTGGGGATGATGCAGTGAGTACAGAACAAATAAAAGTGTGGCACAAATGCTTCCGAGATGGTCGAGGATCTGTTGAAAGTGATCCACGTTCTGGAAGGCCTGCAGTAAGCAGAACACCTGAGAATGTTCAGCGTGTACAGGCTGCAATCAACAAAGATCTGTGTGAGGTCCCAAGTTGCCTACTTTGAAGGGGCCTGAGGTGTCATTGTCCTATGTATAATGTTTCTTGTATCTTTTATCTTCTTGAATAAAAGTCTCTATTTTTCATAGTATATGGCTGGATACTTTCTGGACAGGCCTGTATATTGCACTTAAAAAATCTTTTTATTAGTATATAAGAGGATTTTGAAGAATAAAATTGCAAAAAACTTCAATTTTTTTCTTAAGTGTAATGCATGTTGAGTTTCTGAACATATAAAAAGTTCTTCATGCATTGAACATCCTCTCTCTATACTGAATTGCACAGCCAAGAGCAAGGAAGAGCTAGATTCAGTATCCACGAAAGCCGGTAGTCTCTGTTTTAATTTCCACTGTATGCTCAGGACCAATCACAATTCTTGGCATATAGTAGGTGCTAGATAAACCTTTGTAATTATCATTGCCTGGGCAATTAAATATCTAAGATAAAAAAATCCATTCTTTATTGGGTTATCAAATACTATATAATTTCAAGAGAGGAAAGAAAACAGACCTGGGTAAAAAAATAACTTACTAAAATTGGTTTCTTTCCAAGAGCACAGGTGTAGCCCTTGCCCAGAAAAATGGAAATGGCATGGGGACAAATGCTACCAGTTCTACAAAGAGAGCAAGAGCTGGCAGGACTGTGACTATTTCTGTGTTGCTGAGAACTCAACCATGCTGAAGATAAACACACAAGAAACTTTGGTAAGGTCCTGGGTTTTGGTCAGTGTTTGAAATATTCTCAAAAAGATGTCTTTGAAAAAGCTATACAAGAAGAATCTAGGCAGTCAGGGTTCACAGACTCTACATTTATTTCAATCAGGGAAATATATCAATTTAGACACACTTATGTATATGAAAACATATGAACATTTCTCTTTCTCCCTTTCCTAGTTTGAGATATAAACCATCTTTTCAAATTCTTCTTTTACCTCCTTTGACATTAAATTGTATTCATTGTTCTCTTCTCCTTCCTGGTCAGTCCCTTTTGCATGTATTTATAAAGGTCACTCCCCCATTCCTGCATTTTTCCTTCCATTTCCCAGAATCACTTCACATCTCTTTATAAATCTGCCTCCAATATTTTTATATAAAATCTTAGTGTTCATCCTGTGATTTGAAAGTAACAGGTCACTTAAAAAGCTTGGTTGATGTGATTCTTGGTTTCAGAATATTAGTACATCTTCTGTGCTTATAAAGACAAATGAAATTCTTTAATTTGGACAAATTAACTGACCTTAGCATAGATGCTTTCCTTTTATGTGTACTATTCTCTGTGTGAGGCAGGAGTCGTGTGTTTTCATATTAAAAGTGTTGGCTGTAAAAGTGTCACTACACATCTCTCTCTATATATATGTTATTATAACATTTCTAAAAGCTAAACATTTTCTTTTGTGCCTTTTCAGCAGTTTGCCATGCCTCACAGCTACTCGGAGTTTTACTACTCTTACTGGATAGGACTATCACGCAACAGCAGTGACAAGGCCTGGCTGTGGGTTGATGGAACACCGTACGCTTCCGAACCGTAAGCCATCAGAATATTTTGTGGGAAAGGCATGTAATAGAGAGGTACTGCAGCGAATTGGTTCAACAAGCATTAATTGAACATCTGCTTTCTATTAGATACTATATTTGTAGCAGGATGTCCCAGGATTTATAAAACTGCTTGCTCCTTAATGGCTTCTAAACCAGTGAGGGAGACAGATAAAAAGTGTTAATAAAGTAGTGGAGAAAGTTCTTTGTCTGGTTGCTTTCAGAAAATCTCATTTCAGGCCCTGAAGTTTCTTGGAGCATTAAAATTGTCTGGAATTCACTGAAAGAGAAATGGAAGAGAGAGAGAAAGAGAGAGAATGAGAATGAATGGATCTTTTATGGATTAATAAACTGAAACCCAGGTTGTGATAGTGACTTGCCTAAGGTCACAAAACTTCACAACTAGTCAATACCAGAGATAGTATAAGACCTTGGATTTCTTGGCTTTCTGTGCACTGAAATGGGGAGCATTTCTTTAAAAACGCAGTGTCTGAGGATAGATTTACTAGCAATATAAATAATATTGTTATCAAAAGTTAGTTCTACTTATATAATTTGTATAAGAGTAGGCATGATATTTTTTGAAATAGGTAAATGTAATATTGATACTAAAATATATTATAATTTAAAGCCATATTTGAAAAGACACTTCTCTATGTACAAATAAGATTTATTCTTCCAGGAAATAGGACATATGCAACATAATCATTTTTATTTTATAGTTAAGTAAACTGAGTCACTGAGAAGGTAGACAATTTCTCAGATGGCTATAAAATTACATGTTAAAGTTGAACTATAACATGTATCATAGTTTTAGGTAGAAATTGTTGTTGTTTTGGGTGACCTGATGCTGCTAAGAATGACTACAGAAATGGAAGGGCTGAAAAGAAAGAGCTGGGTGACTCCATCTTCCCCGTAAACTCATTCTGGGCACCTTTGCTCTAATTTTATCAAGCTAGGAGTATTTGTTACATACTTTCTAAGTCCTTAGTATTTCTTTTTAGAAATAAACTATAAATACCTTAACTTTTTTTTCTTTTTTAAGGTTTAGGATTATAACAGATATCACCAGCATAAGAGACAGGGACTGTGTAACCATCCTCAATGGAAAGGTTTTCTCTAAAAACTGCCAAGAGTTGAGACGGTGTGCATGTGAAAAAATGGCAGCCACAGTCAAGGTGGAGAGACTCCTTAGCTTCTCGGAACCGTTATGTGGAGTTGATTGACCCTCTAGCTGCAACTACAGCTTCGCACTCCCTTCAGACAAACTGAAGATCAGAAGAAAAGTTCATTTCTTTGTGGACACTGAGGTTCACACTATTCTCTTTCATGTGACCCACATTTATACAACAATTCAACAAAAGTTTGAGCCAAAGCAAGGTCAATGCAAAGGATATTCGAGACATAGGGGAATGGAAAAAAATCAGGAAAGGCAATCCCTCAACTGGCACAAGAAGGATTTTCATGTTTCCAGCTCAAGATCATCAGCACTCCTGAGCTTGGGAGTTCACGAACGTATTTACCAGCACGAAGAAATCTCAATTATGTATCATCAACTGGTCCTGGAAACCCATAAAATTATTAGCCACTTTCTTGATTTTGAGATAACTTCCTAGTGTTCTTCCCTCTCAGCATCTAATATCATTTCCCTTTTTCCATGTCTTCCTTAACTTTTAGAGGAGTGAGGAACTTAACGGAGGAAATAAATGTATGTAACATCTTTTGTACCAACAGTCAATTAGTCCATGAGAAATCTGATACTGTGCTACCAAATGCACAACTAATTGGGGTTTTTTTTTTACGTAAGTTATTTTTCTTCCTTTCTCAATCTCTCAGTAAAGACCCCATCTGCTGTGTCCATGGCCTGCTTCTCAAGAGGCTAATTCTTTTTATTAGAACCTTGCCTCTTACAAACTTATCTCCCTATGTCTATTTAAGATTCCAGTGATTGTCTCCTTCCCCGAGGAATTTCTTCTGTGATAGAAATATTGTCAACTCAGTTCCATGTCCGAATTTCTCTCCCTGATGCTGGCTTCAGAGACTGAAGACCAGAACAAAAGTCAGTCTATTTATGTGCATCTGGAATAGTTTGGTTTTAGTTTCTATTTTCTTCATTTGATCCATGTTTATATCCTTCAGGTACTAAAGATTTAATAATAATAAATGAAAATAATGTGAAGTATGTGTGGCTTTGGAATGGATTTGTGACTTCAGGAAAAATTCAGTGTGTAAATACTCTTCAAAAGATCATAAAAGTCAGTGTTCTGATGTGCTTTACTGAGACTTTGAGCTCTATAAGAGTACTGATTATTTGAGTATTTGAGGAAAATAAGAAGTCTTTGAGATGCATGCTGTCTTCAAGAAGATGGTTTTAACAGTTTTTAAAATGAAATCCTTTGAGGCAGGTTGTCATCAACATGTGGCTCAAGGCGAGTGACCTGAATTGCAATGGGGCAAGTCATCCAATCGGGTCATGGGAAGTGGGAGACCGTGACATCATAGCTGGCTTCCTGGGGAGGTGGCCCTCTCTCAGGATGGCAATATGCACAACCTCGATCACAAACTACAGATTTCTTCCTTAAGATTTTTCCTTTCAGTTTTCTGCCTGTTCGCTAGGAATTTTTCAATGTTAAAAAATTTTGTGTTGATTTATGGTGTTGTGCAAAGAGAACTGCATTTGTGATCATAAAGCAGGAATTTGAGATCCCTAATTTTGATTTATTATTACAAAATTACTTTATTTCAAGAAGCTTATTTCATTAAACATAAAGTGGAAATATTTGCAATTTCCTCATGTTGCTGAAATGTTAGCTGAAGTGAGGTAAATGTGAAATTAGTTCCATAATTTAAATTGTAATATAAAATTTAAGGCATATTAAAAATATGCAAAAAGCAGGTATTTTAAGATCTAGAGGAGCACAAACAAGCATAAATAACCTTCTTTGGAGACCTGCATTCGTGAACAAATTGTAGAAACACCTGCATTGGGGAGCTGTGGCTATTACTGAATATTTTCCATGATGAGTATAGATATTTAATGTGCACAGTTAATGTAGTAAGCACATAACAA
>PVKM010046522.1:0-11682 GCA_004027735.1 Carollia perspicillata
AGTAGTGACATAAGTGTCTAATCTGGCACAGTCGGAGATACCTACCTAGCATGTGAGGTGTTCTGCAATGCAACTAGCCTGGGCTTTTCAAAAAGTCACTGTTGTTTAAAAACAAAAAGGTAGACTATTGTAGGTCTACCTAAAGGTGGACTAAGAGACTAAAAAGACATAAGGCATAACCAGAAGCAATGTTTGAACCTGAATGCAGAGTAAACAAACAACAACAAAAAAACAATTGGGGATATTGGCAATATTGAGTGAATGTAGAGTGCATGCCCAGTGACATCATAGAATCATCATTTTTCTCAGTTGAGATGATAGTATTGTTGGAGATGCATGATGAAGTAGTATTTAGGGGTAAAAATAGTATCTAAAACTCACAATCATATTCTTCTGGGAAAAAACCATGTAAGATAGATACATATAGGCATCGAAAAAGAGATCAAGAGAAAGTAAATGCTCACAACTGTTGAATCTAAGTGAAGGATATTTGGATATATATTGCTCTGTTCCTTTGCCTTTACTGAAGACTTGAGAAGTTCAAGATAAAAAGTTGTGGGGAAGAAAGCTATCAAGTAGCACAGTAACCCAGCTGCATTTTCTCTTCCAGATGCTTATAAATTGATTTCATGTTATTTTTACTATTCCTTCCAGTTTCATACTTTCCAGTATAAAAGTTGCATCAACAAAATGTTCATAACTCCCAAAGCTCTTTAAAAAATGTGATTAGATGACAGGATAAGGGTTTCCTGCCCCCAGTGAGTTATGGTCAGCTGTAAGCGTAAGCAGCCCAGGCTACCGTCCTGCAGCCTGCGGCCAGGCGCCCTCCCCAGAGCATCCTCTTCTGCAGACTCAGGGTGTTCTTATCAGGAGGGCTCAGCATGTGGGGAGCTGGGAGGCGGAGAGCAGCACCTCTGCTTTGATTAAGATGCAGAACGGCAGGGAGGTCAAAGACCAGGGCTGCATGCCAGCCAAGGTTTAAAGGGAAAGCACTGAGCGGTGACTGTTCCAAGATCAGAGGCCACGAGGACAAGGCTTTTGGCCTGTGGCCCACTCTCTGTACCTTGGCCTATCTTATGAAAGTGCTGTGGGGTTTTTAAAATTGTTTCAGACACAGCAGGTCTTAAATTTTGAGTCATCATAGATGCGTGCCATATTTAGAAAAGCATCAGGTCATATTGATATGGTACAAATGGTTTATAGTAACATCGAGTATTTTCTCTTCATGACTCTCTGTAATGTCACAGTCCTATAAAAATCCTCCTTTTTATGAAAGGCCATTTTTGAAACCAAACAGAAATATATATTTCCAGACATTTATTTCTACTATTTAAAAGCTGGTTGCATCCATAACAGTTGCATAGTCCGTGTGGTTATCCTATGGTAACCAAGTGTCCAGGTTGTTTTAGCTGCAGAGTTTTGAGATTAATGAGAGATGAAGCATGAGAAAGTTGTTCAAAACAAAGAGATCACATGAAAAATTAAAACAAGGTTCTGTCTCTAGAAAGTTCTTCTGTAGAAAGTTATCCATAGAGGAACACTGCTCAAGGCCCTGTATGAGCAACAGCTGAGCACACTGGCCTCCAGATTAGAAAGAAACCAGCCCCTTGATGGACTCACCTGTGGTAGCACTGGATGTGCCTTCATTGGTCCTTACTGTTGTGATTGCAGCATCAGAATGACTGTGCGTGGGCCTCTGGAAACAGTGCAGCCACAGCTGCATTCATCCAACATAGTCTGTCTGTCCAAAGGAAATGGGGAATCCCACTTCTCAATGACATTTTTGTGCTGCCTTTTTATTTTTCTTGCTTTTGAAGTAGCGTGTTTTTCTGGACATTACTATTTAGAATGCATGTACTTAGAGTGAAACAGTGTCAGTCAGCCCAAGATGTGGGTCACTTTCTCTGGTCTGTTAGATCAGAGCTGCCAGAGTCCTTTTTATTACAGGGAATATCAGGCATACAGAGCCCTCCTCTGGGAGTCAGAGATCTCCTGGGACCTGCCCTCAGGCACCTGAGATCGCAGCCGCCCCAGGGCAGGACTCAGCCTGTGAACACACTCCATCTTGACTGACCTTTCTGCACGAAAACCTCTCAGAAGCTGCAGAGTTGTTACACATACATTGGCCAGGGGCACTGAGAGGTTGCCAGGATGGAAATGAGTCAAATTCGGAACTCTGTGAATTTAACTTTTTGTATGTTCCAAGAAAGCCAAAGCAGGGCCCTTTCACGTGGCCTCCACTGGCAGATTCTGCTCTCCGGCTCAGTATGCATTTGCTTTGTGGTTCCAACACACATGAAGTCAGCATAAGGTTGTCAAGTGATAAGTACCTTTTAACAAAGCTCAGAAGTTGTTGTAACTTCCAATACCACTGCAGACCATCCATTTTTATGCTCACCTGAAGACATACCTATTGATTTTAGAGAGAGAGGGAGAGAAACATTAACTGGTTGCCTCTCACATGTGCCATGACTAGGGACTGAACCTGCAACCCAGGCTTGTACCCTGACTGGGAATCAAACCCTTGTCCCTTCAGTCAATGGGACAGCAGTCCATCCAACTGATTCACACCAGTCAGGGCTAAACTATCTATTTTGAGTGGGCAAAGGGACAGTAAAAAAGAAATATAAAATCAGTCTGACACGTACAAGAAAAAAATAATGTCCATTTGAATCCTTACCTAGACTTGAATAATGTCTTATTACTGGTTAGTATTCCCTTTCAGTTAAGCAGGTTGACCAGGTAGTGGCAGACTTCAGGAAGATTTTCAAGAGCTGAAATTACTGAGTCCCTGCTTCCAATAGCTGTCTTCTAGAATTTGAGCCATAATTGGGGTTGAATATACCTGGTGTTCAGGGAGGCTGAAAGGATTGCCTTGCACTTCTCAAGAACTCTGGTCTGGACTTTCCCCTCAGTCTTTTCTACAGTGTGGAGGTAAGCCTGTCTTACAATACCTTAGGTCAGTCAAAGTTTTTGCCACAAAAGCAGCATAAGCTGTCAGATACCATCTTCTTTTTCTGGGTAAAGTCTTACACCTCCGCCTCTTGGTGCTGTTACTGTAGAGAGATGGGAGTAGGGATGAGATAAGCAGTGTTGGTTCCTCGAAGATAGTGCTGTGTTGGTACAGGGAATGTTGTGCAGATAGACAATGCATCGGCACCTGGTTCTGCAATCCTTGGAAACGGTCTTGTGTGCCTGCAGTGTTGGCCCGCGCCGTTCTGCTATTCAGGATTAGTGCCCAGTATGGGAGTTGACAGGAAAGTTCTCGCTGTACTTGGTTCTCATATTATTTTTCACATTTGACAGAAGCTACGTTAAGAAAGATCTTAGATTAACATCAAAAAGCAGTTTGGAGGAACATTTGTCAGTTGGGGGGATCCCAGCACTGATGTTCCCAAGTGGTGTGCCATGTGGCCATGTTTCCATACTGGCCCTGGCCTTCCCTGCTTGGGTTAGAAGCCACTGCTCTGAACCATGACATCACTAAAGGAACTCCCAGGGAGTTCCCCAGGCACTCACAAATTCAGAATTGCATGAGGTACGCGGTGGGATGAAAATAGTCAGTGTATCTGGATCATACCCCGGGCAAGTGTCTGACCTGAGGGCGTGGAAAAAGGCAAACTAGAGGGTCATTAATAATTCTAAATTTTGATCATCTCTAAGTGGTTCATTAGGACTATATTATGTAGAAAGCGAAATAAGTATGCATTTCAAGCACTTTGAGGTAAGCACAAAATTCGACTCTGATTTGAGAAACTAGAATAGTTTGTACACAAAGCAAGTGCTCAGAACTGTTGAGTATTTGAGTAAACTTCAAGGCATCGGGTAACATTGCAGTCATGGTCTTCTTTACAGCTTCAGGCCAGTGATCTATGTAAGGAGGCAGATCCTTCAAGGCTCTTCTCATGAATTATTTTATGTAGCAATGTTTCTGTTTACCCAGTGTGTGTTTTCATGGAAAATAAGTTACACAGACGCTGTGTCACTAATAGGCAGCCATCCATGGAGCATCATTGATAGCCACTCAGTTGACTATTACATATAATGTAGCCATCAGTACTTAAATTGTTGAAAAGATGTATTTACAATGAAAGAATGGGAAAAGTAAAAAAAGCTACTTCTAATCACTTTGTGGCATTTCACGAGTCTCTACCTTGGCACTTTAGCGTCTGTTCTCATGACAAGGTTAAGAGAAATAGAATTAGGAATTTGCTTAGGAGTGAGCTTTTCTGTTTATTGGGAGTTGGTATTGTACATTCGTAAATTTATAATCTGCATTATGTTCCAGCATATGTTAATGCTGAGTTCATAAGATTAATCAGGCCACATGCTGTCCTGTGGTTTCACTAATACAGTTCTCAGTTACATCAGCATTTTCTCTTCCACACCACATAGAAAAGGCCTTACAGAGCAGTATGTAAGCTGTCCTAACAGGCAAATGTTCAGACATAATTAAAGATGAAGTTTAGCTTTTCTGTTATGGTTGGTGAACAAGATAATGTTCTTTAGCTGTACAGTAGGAAAGTAGTGGAAGCCAAGGCATTTGGCTGCCAAACACATTCTCATTGAAACTTCATGCAGACTTCACCAATTGCTAGAAGCTCATTCCAGGAATTCCAACCCCTAAGGAATCACTAAGAAGCCTGGTAGAATGAGAACATTCCAAGTCTAATGGGTGGAAACAGGCCATCCCTGCTCTTTGGCCCCACTTTCCAACCTGTACCCTGTGCTTACGGAATTTTTTGTAACTGGTTATCTGTTGGGAGGTCAGTTCCTTTGGCAAAATGAGTTAGGCAGAGAGGTGCATGCATTTCACTAAAGTAAAACTTTGCCATTGATTGTTAGAAACAGCTTTATAATTTTAAATTGAAGTCATGTCTTCTTAAAGACATGACCCAGGTTTACAGCAAATCCGCTGCAATAATCATTCTTTCAACAGGTATTTACTAAGCAACCAGCTTTTGCCGAGCACTCTGTTCAGTGCTGCTTCAGTAGTGGTGAGAGGAGCAATTTAAATATAAAGCGGTCCAAAGGGTTATACCCGTTGCCCTGCATAGTGAAACGAGAGTTTTCTGCCTGGCCCTTGGGGCTGTAACCACTTAGACAGTCCTTTCATTGTCTCAGTTGAACATAAATCTGCCCAGTTGGATAGGCTGAAATGCTGACATTCCCTAAAAGTGCTGGATTCCAAATCACTAAATGATGTATTTGACTGGGCCGGCTGAGTAGACTTGTGCAAATCACCGATACCATTGAGGTGTGTAGTGATGGCAGCAGAAGAGGATCTGAGCCTACCTGCAGGAGCCACCCTCTTCAGATGTGTGGCTGCTTCAAGGTAAAGGTCGAATCACACCTACTCCAGTCCCAGCCACCTCATCTCCCACATCTACCTCCATTCTCTTTTGATTTTTTAAATATAATAATAAGAGTAATTTGCCCTGGCTGGTGTGGCTCAGTAGATTGAGCACCAGACTGTGAAGCAAAGGGTCACCAGTTCGATTCCCAGTCGGGGCACATGCCAGGTTGCGGGCCAGGTCCCCAGTAGCGGGTGCATGAGAGGCAACCACACATTGATGTTTCTCTCCCTCTCTTCCTCCCTCCCTTCCCTTCTCTAAAAATAAGTAAATAAAATTTTTGAAAAATTAACAATAACAGTAATTTCATTTTCCCAGCCCTCCCATGGTAACACCAAGTGGTCCTATTTGAAAATATTATACAAACCAGTTTTACAATAAATAGCCATATTTTGAAGTGATCCTAAAATGAGCAGGTGCCTCTCCATGCTATATTATATTAAGCATATTCTGTTTTTTCTGTATTCTATTTGGCCCCAAAGAAAACTGAGTAATGTGCATTTAGTAATTAAACATCTCTACTTTCTCTCCTTTTTTGCCTACTCTTTGGCTTATATCTAGAATTTGTCGGTATGGAAAAACACCCCACAGATCTATGTATATGTAGAATAACTCTGTCATTTAAGATATATCTGGTTTCAGTCAAGTGTATAAGTCTTCCTCCCATCTTTCATTTGTTCTCATTTGGAAATGGTAAACCGGAAGGCTTTTCACCAGGCTCCCTGCCATTAGCATGCTGCTGGTGGTCATGGAACCATGCCTACCGTTTCACGTCCTTGTCCCATAACAGCATTTGACTTCTTCACAGATCAAGGCCGTCCGGCTATTCTGCTAAGTACTTTTCTTCTTGACTCTGTCTCAGTTTTCCTTCTCTTCCTCCTGCTTCTAGGCAATCACCTTATCTTAATAAAACAAAATTAAGGCAGCACACAATTCCAGTAGGCCTTCCTCTAGACCTAAAAAGCCGCCCAGTGAGGCTCAGCAGCTTATCTCCCTCCCTGGACACAAGTCCGAGGCAGGCCTCCCCTCCCTGCGTGACGGGCCTGCTCTGCTCAGCTCAGACAGCGCACAGCGGTGATTGCTTTCCCATTCATCACCCCTAAAAGTGAGTTTGCACTTCAATTTGCAAGCAGAAAATATATCTATTTGTATACAGTGAATTAAACTGAATGTGCATCTGTGGAATGCTAGTTCAGACTCTTCTGGGGAAATGCAGGACAGCACTCCTATCTGAATTCAGTTTTTGGTACAGCCCCTGGTATTGCACCATTTAGGTTTTGAAGGTAACATGATGTAAGTGATATTAAATATATTGATATTTATAGAATTCCTGTGTACTTTAAAATAACTGGAACTCAGAGAAGCATGGTACAAATGACTGGGAAGTGAATTCCTCAATATAGGTCATATTCAAAAAATACACGTAGGTTTCAGGAATTTTGTATGAAACAATTGGCCTGTATTCCTCAAAAAGATCAATATCACGAAAGGACAAAATTCAGAGCGCTAGTCTACATTAAAAAGACTAAAGAAACCTGACAAGTAAATGTAGCATATAATCCTTGACTGATTCTTCAGCAGCACAGACCAAAACGCTGTGGAGACCATCACTATAACAATTTGGAAGATGTGAATATGCATACATGATATTAGATCATACTTTTGTATTGTTATTTGATTTCTTCAGTAAGTTAGTAATAATAGTGTTATTACTGGGTTATATAGAATTCCTTGTTCTTAAGTGATAGCTGCTAAGGGATAAATTGTCATCCTGCCTTCAACCACCTTTCAAATGGCTCAGCAAAATGCTTCATGCACATATCTTTACACAGAGAAATAGAAGTTGCAAAGAGTCATTCTTTCCACTCTTCGTTTCTTCTAAGTGAGTGAAAGCTAGGCTGCTACATTAACTTTCCTACTGGTAATTACGGATGTTTTTTCATACTCTGTGAGGCAAAATGAAGCACGTGGGCAGGGGGAGAGGCCAGAACAGCCGAGACCTTTTCTTTCAGGGTGTGGGGTGGAACAGTATTCTCTAATAGTATTCTCTGCGGAGTCGTCTGTTCGTATGTGCAGGACTGAACCAAACCACCTGCTAACTGTAGGAGGTTTTCTCGGGAATTTCTTGAAAGAATGAACCCAAGAAATTTAAATCACTTGATGTCATGAGCTCAGAAGGATTACTAAGCTTTGCATGTGATTTTCTTGCTAGAGGAATGGGGTGGGGGAGGAGTAAACCACAGTCATTGCTGTACACTTCTTTTTTTCCTGCACTTTCAGCAATAGAACATCCCCCAGCCCAAACGTGACAGTTTTTATTTATCATCACTTTGGGGGATGGGGGTTGAGGGATGTATTTGACCCTCTTCTTTATGTATGTGTTGAATTGCATAGGGATGTGAATTGTGTCTTGACATTTTGAAATGAAATATGCTTGTTTTTTTAACCCCTCTAGTAGTTAGTGAAATACTTCAGGGTTTTGGGGTTTTTTTTTAATTATTGATACATAAGAAGGAAGATTAGTTTTGAAAGCACAATGCCATTGTAGAAAATACAAAAAAAAAAAAAAGAAGGTAAAAAATATGGCACCTATGCCTTCATGGCAGTTACAGCTTTGGGGAGGAAGTGAGGGAAATGTCCCACAGCCTCCATGGCTGGGCAGCATTAATGTGCCAGCGTGAAAGTACTGTGACCACTTTGCCTGTACTTTGCTTTACTTGGGAGTCATCCAGAGCTGCATTTGGACTTGATACAGAAAATGAATGGATTGAGAACACTTCTTCACAGTTTTCTTTACATGGGAACTAAAAACAAAACAAAATGAGAAATCAATGTCAAATATTTCCTATTTTAAAATGAGAATATTTTGAAAAAAAAATTCCCAAATGTAACAGATTTTGATTTTTCTGGTCAGAAAAGTTTTGCTTTATCAGATTGCACCATATCCTATTTGTTTTATATGCATTTGCAAACTTAAAATGATACTTTACTTTGTTTTCTAAGTGCTTAGTTTTTTTTACAGAGTTGCTCTTACATTGTTATTAGACAAATATTGTATGGCTAAATGATTTCAATTTATCTAATTTGCTTGACAATTAGACAACCATTCTAGCGCTGGGAACAAAATACGATCATCATAAAAAATTAAGGATGTGATCTAAAGTTCAAAGATGAAGTATTATACCATTTAAGAAGTAGAAAGCTTTAAAAACAATGCACTTAATATGCAAGGAAACCATCATTTCTCACTGATTTTATTTACAAAAGGAAAATACAGGGTGAGGTAAAAGTAGGTTTACATTTGTCCATGTAGAAAATAGTGCACTGATTAATAAATAATAGTACCAGAATAAATTCTTTATTTTGCATACTCACAATTTTAAACCTACTTTTGCCTTACCCTGCATAGCAAGTTTAATGATTTTATACTAAAAAAAAATTCTAATTGGCTGCCTTGTGGGCTCTTCAAACACCCCTGTTATTCTTACTTGCATGTATGGCCTTAGGTTATGTGTATGTGACATCATTTTTAGAAATGTTTACCAAACATCTATATGGTTTCCATTACTAAGAATAGACTAGTCTAAGTTCTTTGGATTTGCTTTCTTTATTGTTTATTGTATGTTTAATTTGTCATATACTTTATAACTTTCAATATTTTGGCATTTTAGAATACAGCAATATGTTGTGTTGCTGTGATTCATATATAGTTATATTTGGAATACAATATGCTTGAGCTATAAAAATAATTTGACACATTCACTATGTTCAGTGGATATAGCATGTCTGCCAAAAATACTTCCATTTGAACACTACTAGTTTTCATACATAATTACTTACTCATCTTAGGACATACTGACAGCTTGTACTATGTAATATAAAATAATCTCGTCTAGGTACATAATGAATTCTATTATATAAGAGTTGTTTATATTTCATGACACTTTTCTTCTTCAGGAAAATGTATTTCAGTGAGAAGAAAACTGCAAACACTAAAAATCCATGCTAATTTTTTGGCATTCCAGTATATTTTGGAGTGCCCTGTGATTAGGATCACTGCTGTTTTGTGGCAGCATGCTAAGGCTAGAAAGTGTGAGAAATGGTTTATTACCTCCTGGATCTCATAAGACGTTATAGATATTGAGAGATAATTAAATAAGACAGGATTAGGTGAGGATAATGATTGCTTTGGAGTGCAGAGGAAAGTGAGGTAACCATTGACCGAAACGTTGGACGTAGCAAGGAACTGAGCCTTGAAAGATGGAAAAGATGTAGTTGTGGTGGAAAAAGAGGGCGAAGGCAGGATAAGATAGTGGAGGGAGAACAGTGGAGGCAACAAGAAACTTATATCCAAGTTCGACATTTTGTAACAAATGTTATACTGATATTCTTAATTTAGTCCATTCATATTCATGAATGACACACTAAGATTTTAGTAGAAAAATGGACAAAGGATATGAACAGTGAAATTATAGAAGGGGAAATGCAAATGATCAATATGTATATCTTCAACTTCATTAATAAGCAATGAAATGCAATCTTAGAAAGTAAAATACCTTCATTTTTCACATCAAATTAACAACTACTTTTAAAATCCATTAGGCTATAATGAGAAGGATATCCTCATACATTTTCTGATGAGAGTAGAAATTGGTAACAAAATTTTTAAAAGCAGTTTATAAGCCTATAAAAATTAAACATTTCTATATAGTTATTTTGTATCCTGCTATGTTACCGAATTCATCAATCAGTTCTAGTAGTTTTTTGGTGGAATCTTTAGGATTCTCTATGTATGGTATCATGTCATCTACAAAGACAGTTTTACTTCTTTCTTTCCACTTTGGGTGTCTTTTATTTCTTCTTTTTGTCTGATTGCTGTGGCTAGGATTCCCAGGACTATGTTGAATAAGAGTGGTAAAAGCAGACATCCCCATCTTGTTCCTGTTTTTAAGGGGAACGTGTTTATTTTTTGCCCATTGAATATGATGTTGGCTGTGGGTTATCATATGTGGCCTTTATTACATTGAGGTGTGTTCTCTCTATTCCCACTTTGTTGAGAGTTTTTATCATAAATGAGTGCTATACTTTATCAAATGCTTTTTTGCTCTATTGATACGACCACATGGTTTTTATCCTTCAGTTTGTTTATGTGGTGAATCATATTTATTGATGTACAGATATTGTACCAACCTTTCATCCCCACAATAAATCCTGCTTGATCATCATATATGATTTTTTTAATGTATCACTGGATTCAGTTTCCTAATATTTTGTTGAGGATTTTAGCATCTGTGTTCATCAGAAATATTGGCCAATAATTTTCCTTCTTTGTAATGTTCTTATCCAGTTTTAGAGTTAGGATAATGCTTGCTTCATAAAATAAGCTTAGGAGTCTTTCCTGCTCTTGAACTTTTTGGAATAGTTTGAGAAGGAGAGGTATTAGTTCATCTCTGAATGTTTGGTAAAATTCACCTGTGAAGCTATCAGGTCCAGGGCTTTTGTTTGTTGGAATTTCTTGATTACTGCTTTAATTTCACTAGTTGTAATATGTCTATTCAAATTGTCTGATTCCTCCTAATTTAGTTTTGGAAGATTGTGTGTTTCTACAAATTTATTCATTTCATCCACATATTTTTATTTGTTTCCATCATCCTTTATACCCCCATAGCCTCTTTCATCTCCACCCACCCCTCTACTCCTCACAATCACCACACTGTTATTCATATCCATGAGTACTTCCTCTTTTTTTCTTTTTTGCTCAATCTCTGCACCCTCTCAGTCCCTCCCCTTAGAACTGTCAGCCTGCTCTCTATCTATGAACCTGTCTGTATTTTGCTTGTTAGTTCAGTTTGTTCATTAGATTCCACATATGAGTGAAATTATATGGTACTTATCTTTCTGTGACTGGCTTATTTCACTTAGCAAAAAGAAGAAATAAATAGGTAACTAAAAAATAAGTAAAAGCAATTTATAATTTGCATCCCTACCATTTTAGCTTTTGTTTTAGTTTTATATTCTTTTCATTTTTGTGTCAGTTTAACTCTCTTTAGTGTTTATTTAAATTTGCTTTTATATTTAGTCTTCTTCTATTTAAACTGAACACTCCCTTCTCTTTTTTTCAGCCCTCATCTAAGGATATGTTTATTGATATTAGAGAAAAAGGGAGGGAAAGAGAGAGAAACATCGATCCTTTGCCTCCCATAATGTGCCCTGACCAAGAATCAAACCTTTGGTGTACAGCACAATGCCCCAACCAGTTGAGCTACCTGGCCAGGACATTGCTACTATTTTAAATGTACTTGTCACTTAGTCCAATACTGTTTAGAAT
>PVKM010046523.1:0-11670 GCA_004027735.1 Carollia perspicillata
GGGGGAGGGGGATAATGGGGGAAAGAAGGGAAAGGGTCATCAAAGAACATGTGTGAAGGACCCATGGACAAAGCCAAAGTGGGGAAGGATTGAGGGTGGGAGGAGAGGTGAGGGTGGATGGGTCAGAGGAAAGTGTGGTAGGAAAATGGAAACAACTGTACTTGAACAACAATAAAAAATGCAAGAAATAATAAAGGCAGGTAAAATATTTAGTTTTTCCTTAGATTTTTCAAACTGAAGAACAATATTAATTATGGTCAAATAATGTGTTTACTTTTTGCAAAAACTATCGATGAAGAAAACATTACTCTTACAGAATCCAAATGATGAGGGTAAATATCGTGGGAAGACTTTCTGCTCTTTTTAGACAAGGGAGGGTATGGATACAAACATGGCCATGGCCATGGGCATAACCATTTCTGTAGACATACCGCCTACTTACACATAGACTACCACATGCGGATGGAAGAGGTGGGAGATGAGAGGGGAAAAACAAAAAAAATACTTTCTACATGGTGATTCAAATATTTAATGAAGACAAATTCCTGATTGAAAAATTATTTAACCAGTATTCCCACAAAATATTATGAAATGCTTTTTCAACATATACATAATGTTAAAAAATAATAGTCTTTCTAATGATCCCTAATAGCAAAGGTGTTACATGAAATCCTAACTCAGAGTCTGTTTCTTGTGAAGCTATGTGTATATTTTCCTTACTAAATCAGTGCTTATAAGTTTGCAATTCCATAGGGGGCTTTGAACTAAGGAACTTTAGCAAATGGAAGGATAAATATCAGAGGGTTTCCTGCTAAGTAATTTAAAATGTCAACAGAGTGTGAAGTTTAAGCATCCTGGAGTGTTTTGAAATCAGATTATGGGTACCTTTTCTGAATATTTATAATTAGATCAACTAGATCGACCACTAAAAAATCAGTAGTTGTTTTTATATATTTCAGGTACCTCTACAATTTGTTAAAAGACACAATGCGAACACAATTTATACAAAAGAAATTTCTCAGATTGACCTTGAAATTTCACATTTGTACCTTCCAGCAACCCTGGACTTGCCATGAAAATATCCTCTCAAGAGGGAAAGGGACAGCTCAAATATCAAGAATAACTCAAAACTTTGAGAAAGACTATAGCTCTAGATATACATAAAATGTTTCCATGCATAAAACACTTTGACAGCCATCACATCAGTTGATTCTTTCAACAACCCTGTGAAGTTGGCAAAGAAGTACCATTTTTCCCAGTTCCCAGATAAAGAAACTGAGGCTCCAAATAATTACATGTCTTGTCTTATTTTATTTTTTTAGGCAGTTTTTTTTATTTTATTTATTTATCTTTAGAGGGGAAGGGTTAGGGAGAGAAATATCATCAATGTATGGTTGCCTTTTGTGTGTCCCCTGCTGGGAACTAGCCTGCAACCCAGGCATGTGCCCTGACTGGGAATCGAACTGCGATCCTTTGCTTCACAGGCCCGCGCTCAATCCACTGAGCTACACCAGCCAGGACTACATGTCTTGTCTTAAAACGATGGGCTACTTAAACTGTGAGACTTGAATAACAACTAGTTACATCTAACTCCAATAATCCTCTATTCTTAAATTATCTACCAAAGTAGATGACTTTTTTTACCTTGGAGATAAAGATTTTCTTTATCCTGAAGATAAAGAGTGATCAATTATTTTTAAAAATCAAAAATTAATAGACTATTTTTTGCTTTCTACTTAAAATGTGTCTTTTGGTATGAAGAAAAAGATAATTTAAGAATACTGAACATGTAGCAATTTAATATTGCTCTCAATTTTCTTCTGGGGATACAGGTGCTGTTGAAGACCCTCTTTCGTATCTGAGGTTGATGTCGCTTTATGTGTAGTGTCTCTGTCTGTTACTGTTGCATAGCCAAAGTTTAGTGAAATTTCCCAAACATCAAAACAATCTAGGCAGGATTTAAGGCTTTTGTAGGTAGTGTTGTGTGTTAGGAAATGAAGAAGTGCGAGATCAATGGCTTTTACACACCGATAGTGAGCCCTGGCTGGTGTGGCTCAGTGAATTGAGTGCCAAAAGCTCTATTTGAGGGGAAGCCTGAGTTATGTGTAAATAACTTTTTTTTTCATCCAGCAAGAAGCCTGTGAAGCAAAAGGTCGCCGGTTCAATTCCCAGTCCGGGCACACGCCTGGGTTCTGGGCCAGGTCCCCAGTTGGGGGCGTGTGAAAGGATGTTTCTCTCACTCTCTTTCTCCCTGTCTTCCCCAATCTCTACAAATAAATAAATAAATCAAATTTCTAAAAGTTAAAAAAAAGAATACTGAACATATAAATAAAACTTTTCTTCATCAATTTGATTCTTTTCCAAGTCAAGGAGTTTAATGAAATTGATATTGGGGACAATAGTAAATGACTCAAAATAAAAACATACAGATCAAACCTATGAGTATAGTGATAGCCATTGAATATTAATTGATATGATTTTAAATAATTTTTATGGAAGGATTTTTTCGGAGAAAAAAATGAAAGTAAGATTGACTGGAATTTACAAGCTCATTTAAAGAAAAGTCTCAACTATTTTTTCTTACAAATGTAATACCTCCCCAGATGGCAGTCTTTGTAGTTTGTGGCACTGATTCAAAAGGCATATTAACTGCCACTCTCTCAGCTGTGTCAAGCGTTTACAGGCCTCCCTGCAGAATGGGTTTAACAGTAATTAAAATAACACCCTTCCTCAGGGTGAAGTTACACTTGAAGAGTTGGGGATGTTTTTTTTCCTTCCGTTGGATAAATAATTCCTGTTCCATCACCCCTTCCAAAAAGATGAGAAAAAGATGAGAGTGGAAAGAACTTGACGAAAAGGAAACAGAGGTGGTGTCAGGGGGCAGCAGAAAGAGAGGGAGAGAGAGAGAAGGACAGAGAAAGAGAGATAGATTCAAAATACGACACACAGCAAAGTGTAAGGCCCATAAGCTATGTTAAAATGTTAGTATTTCCTTCATTCCCTACCAGACATTGATAGACAAACAGGTTTAAAAAAGCAGGGGGGAAGCAAGGAGGAAAAATACCATTTACTCACTGTAGCAGCAGGAAATCAAGGAAAGAAAATAAACAGGGCTTGAATTGTGGGCCTTTAACCTGCTAGGCAGACAGTTTCATTCTGTATGTATTTGTGTGCTGGTAGATGGCGAAGGGGAGGTAAAAGGACCGGACCGGGGCCTTGTGGGATTCCTGGGACTCCCACAGCTACCAGTCCAGCTGTACAAACACGCACAGTCTTTGTGGAGGTACAGTGGGCAACAGGCTGAAACTGCTGAGCTATCTGACCTATAAATCCCTCACAAAAGCTCTACTTGAGGGGAAGCCAGAGTTATGTGTAAATGTTTTATCCAGCAAGAAGCCAGCTATTGGTCATTTCCATCCCCTCTCGCTTTCTCTCAATGGATAACTTGACTGGCTACATTTAAAGTAGTATGTAAGATGCATAAATGACCATGTTTAATTCTACTTCCCTCTATGCCAAAGGGTATAATGACTCAGAAGCTCCTCCTTCATGACTTAATGGCTTGGGGCATATGTTCCACAATTAAGAGCAACAAATTCAGGCAGAGCAATGGAAATTTCTGTGATTGTTCTCTAAATTTCTTCTGCAAATCCAGCCAGTATATTGTTTTAAAATTACCATAAATCTACATATGTATTATTTAATGATTCAGCCTGTAATATTCATATTCTCTTAAGTATGACCGCACTTATTTTGGCTCAGTTTTTTATGTTGCTTTTTTCCTGATTCACAGCCCATCATCTTGGTGTGGCGTATTGTACCTTGAGTGTGAACAATGCAGAAGTTCTAAATATTTCTGAACTCTAAGTGACTTCTTTTTATGAAGCTTTCAAATGGCATCAAAACACCTGAAACATCTTGAAGTTAGTGAGTGATGTAGACTATTAAAAAGCCAAAGAAAAGGACAAAAACCAATGGCAAGTATAGCAAACTAAATTTAGGTAAACAATGGATTTGTAAACCATTCAGAAAGATAGAGAAGTCTGTACATTAAAAAAATACACGGAAGCCACTTTAGGCTTTCTAAAATTCTAGAGAGAGAGAAAGAAAACCACACTGAAAAAAGACACACACCAACACAGAGATGTTTACTCTGTGCACATTCTGTTCTGAGTTATTTTGGTAGCATTCAAGTAATATTAAACATTAAAGTGAATGGTTAATATTATTCAAGAGAGCTATTAAGCAGAAGTTGTATTTTTTTCCCTGTAATGTTATTCTGTGGTAGGCTAAAGATTTACTTCAGTAAGTGTTCACCGACTCCCTACATTAGGACTATAAGCAATAGTCTAGGAGTGTGGGGAGCAAGAGGTAATCATGGCTCTTGCTATTTTGCCAGAATATACATACACTCAGGTTAAAAAAAAAGATAAAACAAGCACACACACATCACTATCACACAAGACAAAAGGAGAGAAGTGACCCTGAAAAGCAAAAATGTGTCGCAATGAAACTTTAGCAGTGGCAGGAAGTACTTATAGGTGAGGAAGTCCAAAAAATTACCCCTTGAAGATCATCATCTTCTCAAAATATGTCTTATGAATTATCATGAATAGCTGCCACTGTATTAAATGATGATAATAAAGCAAAGGAACAAGGATTACTTGTGGCTAAAGACATAAAGTCTAGACAGAGTAAAAGGGTGGTTGCTTAGCAAATGCAGCCTTAGAAGAGGTGGAATCTCCTTCCTGGCTCCCACTCAGAAGGCAGGATCTGCTCATCTGCTGCGGATTCAGTTTTACATGACATCTAGGAACCCAGAAAAGCCTAGTAATGTCAGTGTTGGGTATGAGTTTTCAATAATTATATTGACACCAAAATAATACAATGTATTTGGCAATCATTCCTGTCTTTCTACTCAGTTCTACAGGTCAATTATCCAAGTGTTTTCAAATATCTCTATAATCTAAGAAATAGCAAGTAACATCTCAGTATATAAGGCTTCAGTAATAAAACAAAGGACATGACAAATCTGACATTCATGAATGAAGATCATGATCACTATTTTGATAGTTGTGGCTTCACTAAAGTTTATTGCCTCTTGCCTTGCTTCTGTGAATGACATAGGCGATATATTGGCCAAGACCCAGGTTAAATTAAGCAGAAAAATAGTAGCAGAAAGTCACAGAGGGGAAAGCTCTGATCAGTATGTCAGTGACCCTGAACTTCAATTGAACACAAAATAGTGCATCACCTCAATTTGTCATTCTTTTGCACACTTAAAAAATGTGCCATTTCAAAACAAAGCATATCAGATATAGAGTTCATCTGATTTAAACCCATTTGGAAAATTCAAATAAAAAAAGAATGTAGTCTTAGCTAAACATGTGAAAAGGGAGAAACTCAATGGAAAACTATAAATAGAACAGATATATTAAAACTAATAGTAATCTTCAATAGAAACGTTCTTGACCTGAGATTTAAGACAATCAGTTGCCCCACTGTGCCCTTCCAGGATCCAAAGACGTTCTCGATTGCTCTTTGCTTTGCTTTGTCCATTTGTAAAACTGGAAAAGCAATTGTTTCCACTCCCTATTCATAGAGATGTTTAAACAGTTTAAAATCAATTTTATTATTAACATATGCCTTATAAAATTATAATTAATTACTAACATAATATAAGATAATGAAGCACATTAAAAAGTTATTAGTCATCCACTCACAATCAAATGTAATTAAGACCTTTTAAGTTTTATAAAATTTATCATTTAGATCCACTAAATATGCCAAAATAACAGACAAATTATTTTTGTTATTTCAAAATTCTTCTTTTCCTCCTCTTTCTCCTTCTTCTTTTTTAATTGCAAAATTTTTATCAAACATTGACACATTGTGTTAGAATTCTGATTTATTGGCTTTAATGTTTTTACTTTCCTCATTTTTGCCATCTAAGACTAGTGAAAATTTTCCACTGTTTTAAGCACTCTTACCATTTTCCTGTAATATAAACTAGATAAGTGATATTGTCTGGATTTTTTAAATATTAGAAACTAAAGATTAGTATTTGATTAGCATGATATCAATATTTTCAATACAATACGATATGTGGACACAGTAGTTTTTAAAACCTCTGACCTATAGAATACTCATGTCTTAAGAAAGCATTTTAAACACACTATATTTTAGATGTTAGGAAATATTTTATATAATTTTGTCAGATTATTCCCTGTTTAAATATTAACCTATAGTAATTTTCTCAATTTACAATATAAAATTAATTATTAAATGTAGTTATCTCTCCTCAGCATTATGTGTTTTGGGGGGCTATACACTACATATAGATATGTATAATGGCAGTATATATATGTGTATATATGTATATATATATTTATATATACGTCTCAAATGGCAGAGTAAAGATACATTTGCTAAGTGGTGATTCGAGAGGAAGACACCTGATACTTCTTGAGTATCTACATGATATAAACACAATAGATGCCTCACCTCTCACTGAGGTCTCATATGAATCACGTGAAACACGTGTATTTGCTCCCTGCTCCTTCTACCCATCTACCGAACTGGGAGGTTTGCCGTTATGCTAAGAACGTCCCTCTGGGAACTTGCTTCAATCCAACCAGTTCACTTTTATTTACTTGTTTATGTGGCCCTGCAAAATGTATTTTGAACAGAGATTTTCATGGCTAGCAAGTTAAAAAAAAAACTACTACTTTATACAACAGAGCCTCCCAAACATCTGGGATTGTCTTTTCTAGACCTGAGCATTTACAATTTAACAGTCACAAAAACACCACTGGAAATTCATAGTTGTCACCTGACTCTTTACAGAGGGAAGCAAATTTTGCTAAAGTTATGAATTTCCTTCCTTTTGAAAAGTTAACTTTGCCAAATAATCCACTTGTAACTTTATGGTAAACAATGCAGTTAATATCCTTGTTTCTTGGAGACCTTTAACCCATACTTTCAATAACATAAACATCCACAGCATGAAAATAGGAAGACAGAATAAAGCAGTTGCATTTAAAAATGCACTGGGTTTATTCCCCCAAACCCATAACGCCAGATAATCATGAGAAAAACATCAGATAAACCAAAATTGAGGGATATTCTACAAAATATCGAGCCACGGGTCCTTAAAATTGGTAAGGTCATCAAAAAAATAAATAAATAAATAAAGTCTGAGAAACCTTCACAGCCAAGAAGAGCCTAAGGAGACATGATCCCTAATTGTAATGTGATACCCTAAGTAGGACCTGGAACACACAACGAGGACATTGGGTACAAACCAAGGCAATCTCAATAAAATGTAGACTTCAGATAATAAATCAATTTTGATTCATCCAGTGTGACAACTGTATAATACTAATGTAAGACATTAAAAAAGAAATTATGAGAATTCTCTATATTACATTTGCAATTATTCTATAAATATAAAACTATTCCAGAATAAAATTTCAATTTTTAAAATATATATGTACTTAGTAAAATTATACTTTTAAAAATTTTTGAACCAGAAATTTGTGATAACCACATGAAGTTCTCCTAAAAGAGGAGAATGTTGATGATTAAAAGAATCAATTGTAAATTACATTGATTTCTGAGTAATTTGCTGATTCTTCATTTTACCCATGTTAACACAGGAGCAAAAGAGAAGGCAAATTTAAATTCTTAAATTAACCTAACTAATAAAGCAGTGAGTAAATTATCTATATTTCATTAAAGCACATTTTGGTATTGAGTAAAGCCAACTTTAAAAATGACTTTACCAAAATTGATATTTCTGTATAGAAAAGTAGTGAAACAAAAAGTGTTAACAAAAGAGACCTAGGTTACCAAAGTACAAAGAAACAGGTATTATTTACATGAAATATTTTTTAAATCTATGCCTTTTGAAGTTGGCACTAGGAAAATTATCATTCTCTTTATTTGAAGTATAAAAGCTAGATTTCTGTTATCACATTTGCCCATGGAATGCTCAAGCAACTTGTCAAACCCCATAAAGTACCTCTGGAGAAGGAACCACTTATTTTCTCAGACTCCAGGGAAGATATATATCTACCTAGCATCAAATATGAGATCACTTTGAAGTGATCTCATAAATTTTTTTGAAGCAAGAATTAAATTTATATCATTTAACATTCAAACATGGAAGGATGAGCAAGGTCTGTCCAGAAAGTACCAAGCCATGCAATATGAAACATAGAGGCTTTTATTGAAGAAGGCACGCATATAAGGAACATTGTACATAGGACAATGATGCCTCAGTCCCCTTCAGTGTGGGTACCTTGGGACCTCACATAGTTCTTCCAATCACCATCAGCTGCCTCAGTGAGATTTTCCTGAATCTCATTGATGGTCTGAACTATCTTCCCTTTCAAAGGTGATTTCAGTTTTGGGAAAAGCCAGAAATTGCAGGGCGCCAAACCTGAGCTATAGGATGCTTGAGTCACCTGTGTGATTTCATGTTTCACAAAAAAACTCTGCACAAGATATGATGCAGGAGCAGGCACGTTGTTGTGATGAAGCTGCCCATCACCAGTTGCCCATAGCTGCAATCTTCTGAATGATCTGAATATTTTCCGAGGAGGAATGCTCAAACTCAATGCAAAATTTGATGCAGATTTGTTGCTCTACTTGCTCAGTCATTTTGAATGGGACAGTCACATAGTACACATGCTCACTCAACAGCATTTACCAGTCCCACTGACTAGTAAAATGAAGTCCTCATTGTTCACGCATGCACATTCCAGTCCATTCTGCTTGACTACCAGGTTACATTGATGTCATACAAATTATTCTCATTACATTAACAATGGTTGGATTTTTTCGGGACAGACCTCGTATAACAGATCTCTTTTGAGTCACTCTGGACTTTGAACAAAACATCACTAAAGTATTAAGGGCAAAGGAATCTCAATTCTTTTCTCAGTATTTCCAAGGTAGACAATTCATCCTTTTTTTGGAATGTTTATCAGCCTCAAAGGGTAGCATTCTTACATCTCCCTGTCATCTCTTTTTTTAATGGAATTCAGCTTCATCTTGAGTAGTTTTCCACCAACAAAGAGCAAAGTGATTGTCATTCCTCTTTCAAAATAAAACAAAGAAAATAAAAATTTGACGCCTCAGCACACACATAACAGATGTGAATGTTGAACTGCTAATTGTAACACAGGTTAAACCATGGAAGGTATTATAGAACACCAATCTAACGCAACTAATGTATACAGCAGCAGATAGCTCACTACCATTGTAGAGGCATTATTAAGAGTCCTACTTGTGTTAGATCATGCACTGCCCCATCTTAGGGAATTAACTCATCAATTTATAGAGGTATTCTTAATCTTGACCTGAGAGCCTAGAGTTTGATGCAGCAGGCTTAGTAACCCCTCATCACAATGGGCACTAAATTTTGAACTGCTCAGGTCACCTCTGCATTGTCAATAAGCCAAATTATAGTTAGCAATGGTGAATGGAGCACAATATGTATCTAAAATCCAGCTTCTTGCCCTGGCTGGGTGGCTTAGTCAGTGTCATCCCATATATCAAAAGGTTATGGGTTCAATCTCCAGTCAGGGCATATACCTAGGTTGCAGGTTCAATCCCTGGTGGGGCTGTATATGAGAGGCAACTAGATGATGTTTATCACATGGATGTTTTTCTCTTTTCTCTCCCCATTTCTGTCTATAATGAATAAACTTATCCTCAGGTGAGGATTTAAACAAATAAATAGTCTATCTTTTCTTTAAAGGAGAAAAATGTAGATTCATAGATACCTTGGTATGTGTATTTGGGGGTAAAGTACTCAGAATGAAGGAACATAAAAGATGAATAACAGATATGAACATTTAAGAAAAGAGCTGACAGCTTCTTTCTTTAAAATATGCAAGAATAAACTAGAAAATAGCATAGTAGAAAAGAAAACCTGAATTATTATCCATTAATCAAAAGCAACAAACATGCTTCTTTTCTATCAACTTCAAGAAAGCACAGCATTTATTTTTGTCTGCCCAGGTCCTTCTTAACCATTCTTTGCTACCTTGTTCACTCAGCTATGCACATCTCCATGGGGAAAACTGCATTCTTTCAAATAAAAGGAACCATCTCAATTGTTAGAAATGATGAGCATGCTATGGAAAGGTGCTGCAGAACAGCAGGTAATAAAGTGTTCAAGTTCAGAAATATATTAACAGTGTTCAGGGTCACATTTCATATAAGATATGGTGTTTTTCTTGGGGAATTTTAGCTGTCCTCAACTGTTCAGACTGTTTGAAGTGCACTCTGAGAGCCATCGAGCCAACTCAGCTCATAATCTTCTTCCACTTTGATGTTTCTCCATGACTAGGCTCCAGAGTTGCCCAAACGAAAGAACAACACATCCAAATGATGAGTGTGTGTTTTTATGGTAGACTCATAAAAAGACATTGGAAGTAAAATAAAAATATATACATATTTGCATTTTTATATTCCCTCTCATGTGTATTTGTGCATAGAACATGGTTATGTCTGGTTCTGTGCCTTTGGCAGACACTATTATTGGCCCACCTACCAAGCATCCTCATCACCTCTTCTACAAGCTTGAAGAAGTTCACCCTGCCTTGAGAAATGAATGCAGATCAGTGTTCCTGGCAATCGCAGTCATTCCAGTGGTTAGGTTAGGGGTAGGCATTAGATGTAAGCCATACCCATGAGACATAGGGAATTTAAGGACTTCGGGGAAAGCTTTTCCTCTCTAGATACATTCTAAAAAATTCTTCCTGACTTCGATTGGTTATCTGGGGGTGTGTATGAGCCAGCATATACTGGTTCGTGATTGGGAGCATCTCTTCCCATCACTGCATTCAGTGACATCACATTGGAGTTTGAAATTGATTGTGGGAAATTTATAACATGGAAATCATCAAAAGCTGAAAATTGGGGGATTTTTTTTCTTACGTTTGTTTTCTAGAGAGTAGGTCATTAAACATTGGGCTGGAATACCGCTAATAGAATACTCTGAAAATGTGAGGTTTGGCCCTAGTGACGCCATCTTGTTCCCTTGAGTGCAGACATCCTGGACACACTGAGACAACAGTGGGGATTGTGATTGTGACCCAAAACACTTGGGTCCTGTGTAACATTCTTCAGCTGCCGAACCAACTCAGGAAATGCTCTGTTCCCAGACTTCTTCTTACGTTAGCTAATAGGTACTCGTTGTTTAAACCACTCCCACTGGACATCTTGTTATTTTATGTGAAACTGAAAATAACATTTACAGTCTGTGAAATTGCAAATAGGATTGACCCAATTTCTCTACTTGAGAAATTCTGGAATTATATATATTTCATTTTATCAAAGGAAAGAAGAAATGTGAGTATCAATTGAAAGCATTTTCATTTTTTTCTGTAAAGCTTTAAATTTAGAAATGGGGCACTTAGTGAGAACAAGATAAAAATGCACCCACTATTTCTCTTCCAAGTTAGGAATATGATCACTAACACTTTCCTTAATTACATGATCAGAGGCACATTAAGTGCTTGTAAAGTAAGGTGTTCGGAAGGAAATACAAGAGTCGTAGCCAGAGCAGCAGGGTGTGCACCACTAACCACTGAACTGACATTACAATAATCCTTCTCTACCACACGGTGACTACCAGGATACAATCAGATCCGAACG
>PVKM010046524.1:0-11682 GCA_004027735.1 Carollia perspicillata
CCCCAGCAGGGACCTGCCTGAGCACATGGATGGCTCAGAGATCAGAATCAAAATGGTTTTATCTGCTGAAGCCTGACAGGGCACAATGGACCTTGCGTGATTCTCGAAGTGAACCTACCAGGTGCTGTTTGCCAAGGGGCTGGAGGCAGAGTGTTTGCTTCGTGAGACTGGGGACAATGCAAAGTTAGAAAGCTCCCAAAAGAGTGGACCTTTCACTGGATCATGTTCATGAATCAAACCTGTTTCCTAGCGTCCCTGTAGACACGTGTGGCAGCTCGATCACTCTGATACCAGTGATCAAACACACTTTCCCTTCTTAAAGTGAAAGTTACTTGATTGCCAGAGTAACAAGTAAACTTTTGTTGTGTAAAGTCTCTGAGACTTTGGAGTTTGTCTCACAGCAGCACGATCTAGACAGTGCCCTGGAGGCGGGACCGTCCAACTCTCAGGCACTGTTCCCTGACGTCTGACGTTAGACTCCAGTGATATGAGACGCACTTTCACCCCTGTTTGCCCTTTTTAAGATGTGGCTTTCTTTGTTGAGATGCCATGTTCCTGAATGGAAAGTACTTTGAATCTGCAGAAACACAAAGTTTATTTTAAGTGAAGTCTTCATGGTTCATCATTTTTTTCCAAAATGATGTTTCTATTTTTTTTTTCCAAATATAATCCAGCACAGTCGATGGCCATCAGTGGCTCTCGTTGCCTCCGTGGGATTATACAAGGATCCTAGAGTTCTTTAACTGTTCCAATAAGCTATCTTTAATCTTACACGTTTCTTTCGAGTGTTAGTTTCCTCTTGTGTTTGTACTCCTAAAATGATCACAATTGTGTTTTCTAATGAATTTACATTGTCTTAGTCTACCCACAGGTCTATCCCTTTTTATGCTCACTCGCTGTTCTCCTTTGCAGCCTCCATCATCCTTCCTGGATTAGTTTCCTTGTGTCTGAAGTGCCTCCTTCGGTGACTTTTCTCAGTGGAGGAGTCTCTTAGGAGTCGCCTCTCTCACATCTTGTCTTATTGCTCCTTTAGTACACTTTCATTCTTGTCCAGGCTGGCAATGATTTCTCCTCAACCCCCCCCCCCAAAAAAAAAAACAACTCATAGACATGGACAACACTATGGTGATTACAAGAGGAAAAGGGTGGTAGAGGGAAGGTAGAGGAAGGTAAAGTGGGAGACAAATGGTGACAGAAAGAGACGTGACTTTGGATAGTGAACACACAATACGATACACAGATGCTGCATTATAGAAGTATACACTTGAAACCTATGTGATTTTATTAACCAATATTGCCTCAATAAATTCAATTAAAAAATTAAAAAGCAGTAGATGACACAATTTTGTAGTTTACTTGTTACTAACATTTCTGTTAGGGAAGCTGCTTACTGCTGGTTTGATACATATATTTTCCTTAGCTAATCTTTCTCTCTCTGATTGCCTGCAGGAGCGCTTCATCTTTGCTTTTCCCTTTATCATTGCATTTTTTCATTAAGATGTCTAGATTTGGATTTGCTTTTATTTATCCCATACTTAGCTCTTTGTTATTTTTAATGCAAACATTTATGTTTTTCTACAATTCTGGAAAATCTGACATTATCACATCTTATAACTTAGTCACATGCCAGAACATCGCAATCCATCCTGTTCTCATCCGTTTTTGTTCTCTCTGCTGCATTATGGGTATTTTCCTCAGATCTACTTTTCATTACTCAGTTACTGCTAAAGAATTAGTTGTGTTTAATTTGCTGTTCAACTTGTCCACTGAGTTCAATTTTAAGACTGTTTTATTCATTTATAGAAGCTCTATGTGTCTGTTCTTTCACAGCATTCTTTTTTTATGTTTCCAATTTTTTCTTTTATGTCTGTAATCATTCAGTATATTTATTTTACAGTCTCTCTTTTATGTTTCTATTATTTGAAATGCTTGGTGTTTTAAACCAATTTGTTTTGTCTTATGACATTGCTCATGGTTTGTGTGCCTGTCATGTGAGCAAACAAGTTCAGGAAAGGGTTAAGAATGCACTCTGGGGCCAGAACACATGGGTTTGACTCTTGACTTCACTATTTGTTAGCTGAATGAACTTGAACTAGTTATACAAATTCTTTATGCTTGACTTTCTTCAAATATATAATGAGCATATTAATAGAATTTGTCTTATGGAAATATTGTGTATTAATTTTATATTTAAAATAACTAGAAACAGCCTGGCACATAAAAATTGCTCAAAATGTTCTCTTATAATCATCTTGTCATCATCATCATCACCACATCATCATTATCATCATCCTCATCTATTTGGTGTGTGAACTTGGCTTCAGAAGGACTTTGCGTTTCTCAATGCTGTGTGTCCTAGAGTGGTAGACCTCCTGTGCACCATCGTTTTCTATTAATTTTTCTCAGGCTGAGAAAGGTCTTCTGGCCGAATTTGTCATATTTTATTTTATTGTATTTTTTCTTTCTTTTTATTCTTGTTTATTCTATCATAGTTGCCCCAATTTTCCCCATTAGCCCTCCTCCACCCAGCCCGCCCCTCACTCCCACAATCAATCCCCACTCTGTTGTCCATGTTCATGGGTCATTCATACATGTTCTTTGACTAATCCCTTCCCCTTCATTCCACCATTCCCCCCTTTCCCATCCCTCTGGCATATTTTAATGTATAGGGTTTTGTGTTGCTGATCCATGGGGCAGAGTAGATTGAACTCCTAGACCTTAGGATTAGCAGACTTATATGTGGGTTTGAGGAGGTCAAATAAATAGTAAGTTAATAAAAATAGTAAATATATTAGAAGGGCTTACCATCCAGTCATAAACATAGAAGGCCTCTATAACATTTAGACTATGAACAAGCCAAGGAAGATGCATGCCTTCGTGGCTTGGCAGATACTGAAAGGCGGAGAAAAATGAGAAATGCTGAAGTGAAACGTGCCCGATTCATTGCCCAAACTCCCGGGTAAATAAGATGCTCTCTCTGCCTTGCATGGAAAGACAAGGGAACAGGAGAGTACAGTCAAGTTACACTAAAGGAAGCCCCTCTGCATAGAAACAGGGAACAAAGGAAAAGAAGGTTTCCCTACCATATCCTGACCTATCCTGCCAACCAACAAGCCACGAAAAATTCATCTGGCTTCCAGTACAATTAGCAGTGCGCATGCGCACATGTGTGTATGTGTGTTGTACTATGCTGTGTATGGCTACCTAGGCTAATGGACAGTTTTTACAAGTCTACACTTTTATTTAGGATATAGTCTTTCAAAGGCTTCTGACTTGCAGGGGTCTCGGTTTTGACTTAGTACCTTTTGCACCTCAAACCCTAGAATCTGTCTAAGAATGGATGTTAAATCCCAGTCAAGGGTTTACTAGTTGGGCAATCTCACACCTTTCCTTTAATGAAAGCTCAGCTATACATTTAAAGGAAGATATGTGTATTTTTCTCTAGCATTTTTAGGCATTTTGAAACCAAGTAGTGTAGATAATCTCTGTCCTGTGTTATTGGAAGCTGAGGACTCCTGTGATGTGCTCGGCACAGGAGCACCTGCCCACTCCATGCGTGTTTTAGTTGTGCCTTTTTCTTTCTGTTTGTTGGTCTCCATAGTCTCCTGTCTGTTGGTCTCTCTACTACCTCTCTATCTTTCTGTATTCCATTGCCTTTCTATTATTCTCTGTCTCTCCCCAACCTTTCCTGCTTGAATTATCTCCCTCTGTTGGCTTCATTTCCCCCTTTTTATGATCTTGTTACAAATATTTTATCCAGAGAGTCTAGCTCAGTCTTTGGCACAGAGTAAAAATTCATGCACATTTATTGGTTGAAATAATACATTTCCTCCTTTATGGACAAGGCAATTTGCTGCTTTGGATCGAAGTTGAAAATGTAGTACCTACAAGACACCTCTACTATCATACTACTCATATTAGCATCACCTCCATCATTATGACAAATATCATATCAATTGCTTAAACATATTTAATGATTATTTTCATCCATGGATTTTTCTAGAAATTTCTAACATATGAATTCATAAAGCCCTCACAGTCTTCTTGGAGGAAAGATACTATCATTAATGTCCTCTTACTAATGATGAAACTAAATAACTTGTTTTAATGAGAAGTTAAATAATTTGGTTCTCAACTGCAAACTATTTTGTCCCCTCTTCAGGGGCATTTTTTAATGTCTGAGACTATTTTTGGTTTTCATAACAGGGGCAAGAGATGCTATTGGCATCTCCTGGGTGGAATTTGGGAATGTTGCTAAGAATCCTGTAACGTACTGCCATTCACAATAAAGAATTGTCTGGTCTCAAATGTCAGCAGTGCAAAGGTTGAGAAAAACTTGGGCTGAATAAAGTATATAAGCTTTCATCACTTTAAATTTCACATGCATTTTATTTCCCATATCTCTTTGTTTTTGTAAATAGCATATATCTGCATTGTTTAAAACTAATCTGTCATTCTTTGTCTTTTAATGGGTGAATTTATTTAATTTATATTTATTGCAGTTATTGATATAATTGGGTCTATATCTACCCATTAACTTATTACTGTAGTCTGCTATTTTAATCCTATATTGCCTTTAAAATTTGATATCTATAGCATAAATTCTTCTTAACGTCTTTGTTGATAATAGAAGGAATTGAACAAGGAGAAGATACTAATTGGAAATTAAGTATTTTGGGGGAGGAGAATCTTTCCCTTTGGCCCTATATTCAAACTAGATGGTAGGATCAGATAATTTTAAAATTCTAATTATAAGTAGATTTAATTTAATATTTTTGTAACAGAAACATTGCTGCTGCTCACTGAATGCTGACATTCACGCACACATTTTGCACATTCTCACACATAAACCATATGGCTCCTTTTGGCCAGTGGACTCCCAAGAGTCACTTCTGGACTGAAGAGCATATGTGTGATCCTCTACCTCACTCTCTTTTTCTTCCATGAATAATAACTATCGTTCCTTTTGAGGTGATAAGTCTTCATCAGTCTGGGTTTCTAACCATCTGTTGGTGAGATGCTCTGGGTAACATCTGTGGGAGTAATAATCTTTTTTATGTTCAGCCACTGAGATTTTGTTTTTGCAGCACAGTCTATGACATACCTTCTGAGTGTGACAGTTAGCTGAGGGAAGGTCTAATCCAGGATCTATGAAAGAATAGGAGATGCAGAGAGAGGATGGTAGAATTATTCACCACCGTCATTGTGTTCCTACATCATTTAGTTCTTACTTCCAATACAACATGTGCCCAGGGAAACTGTAGTGTCTATTTTCACCTAGTGTTCATCTCTACCAGACTGTGAGATCTTGTGGTCAGGATTTTGTGCCAGGATGATGTCTTATTTTTCCTAATATCCATAGACTTAATGGGTGTAGTGAGTTCATGGATTTTGAGCAGCATAATGAACATGTAAATATATTAAAGCAACAGACACAGGACCCTACAAACAATTGGATGTACAGAAAATGCTTGGTGTAATGAAAATATCTGAATGCATGAAAGAATGAATGAGGCCATTGTGCACCAGGAAAGAGGGGTGGAAGATCCAAGAGTCGTAAACAGAACCCTAAGAGTGAGCGTGGGAGGGTCTGAGACAATCTCTATGTGTTTAATAATGGGCATGATGCACCCAATAGTGTTAAATTTGCTGGGACACAGTAAGGAAGGTGACAGGAAACCACCTGTAGCCCATGGTAGTGTTGTCCTTGGTGGTGGGGGGAGGGGTAACATTTCCAGGGACTCAGAGGGTGGAGTTGCTTAACTTACTGAAGGTACAGGGCAAGCGGCAGCGCATATCAGGAAAGAAGCTGTTACCAAACTCTGTGTAAGTCCCAGGCCTGAGGAAAGCTGTCAAACTAGATGGAGGAGGTTTGGGGAAGGATAGGAGGAAAATGATTTTGGAGCCCGCACTAACCTGATGAGGTGTTTGAGGTCTGGCTTGGAGTGTGGAAGGTGGCTGAGCCCAGGACCTAGCATAATAGCCTGGGTAGAGGGCTGAGTATGGTTACTGTGTTTGGATCCAACGTTGAGGGAGGCTCTGCTTCACAACTGGGAGAACTCCCTGGGTGGCTGTCAATACCCCCATACCCAGCTTTCCAAGTGAGTCTGGGATGCCTCCTAGTTTCTATGCATCTACTCTGAGATTGCTACTGGGAACAACTTCCTTCAACACTTGATTTATTTTTGTGTTGTACTTGCTAGATTAGTGGTTGTGGGATGGAGGTGGGATAGTTGGAATGCCCAAGCATTGCATCCTGGGAACAGAAAGGGCATTTTATTTGCCCTCTGAGCTATGAAAGATGTGGGCTGCACTCTGGCTACTAATTCCAGAGCCACACATTTATTGGACAGTTCCTGGAGGTTTGGGGGCTCTAATAATAACTTTTTCATAAAAGCAAGACTTCTGAGTTTAAACTCAGCAGTGAGATTTTGTGCAAATCATTGAACTTTTCCAGATATCAGCTTCCCCATCTCAGAAATGTGGCTAAGAATTCTACAGCTTCACAGAGCTGCTTGAGTATAATGAGTGAATGCAAATAAAGGCTTAGGACAACCCAACAGGTTAAGTCCTTAGTCAGTGTGCTTGATTTCATTTAATCCTCACCACAGGTCAGTGGGCACCATTGCTGTCCTCAGTTTCCCCATACAGAAGCTGAGCCTAAGTTTTTGAGGCTGACAGGTGATAAAGCTAAGAAAAGACTCTCTTTGTCTGACACTGGACCCTAGATTCTGAGCCACTACTGGGTTAAATAGCATCCCCTCCAAATTCTAACAACCAAAATGTCCAAGAGGGATAAAGAAAATGTGGTATATCCATACAAAAGACTACATTTCAGTCTTAAAAAAGGAGAAAATTCTATAATATGGGACAACATGGGTGAACCTTGAGGACAATAAGTGAAATAAGTCAGCCATAGGAAAACAAATGCTACATGATTTCACTTATAAGAGGTGCCTAAAATAGTCAGATTCACAGAATTAAAGAGCAGAATGAAAAAGTTTTCAGGGGCTGGGGTTGGGGGGGGAATGAGGTTACCAATCAATGGGTATAAAATGTCAGCAATGCAAGATGAATAAACTCTGAGCGATGCGTACAACAGTGTACCCAAAGTCAACAAGCATATGTCGAACACTTAAAAATTTACTAAGCAAGTAGATCTCACATATTAAATATTCTTACCCCAATAAAATAAAATTTTAAAAAATCCCGGAACCTCAGAATATGACCTTATTTGGAAATAGGTTCTTTGCAGACGTGGTGGGTTAAGATGAGATCATAATGGTTTAGGGTGGGCTCTAAGCCCTGAGGCTTATGTGTCCTTATAAGAAGAAGATCAGAGACACTGAGCTATGCACAGGGAGAAGGCCAGAGGCAGAGGGAGGCAGGTATTGGAGTGATGAGTTTACAAGTCAGAGAATGCCAAGGATTGCTGGCAGCCACTGGAAACTAGGAAGGACGCTCGCCTAGAGATTTCAGTGGGAGTGTGGCCCTGTAGACACCTCGGTTTTGGACTTGGCCTCCAGAACTGTCAGGAATTAAATGCCTGTCATCTTAAGCAGCCTCATTTGAGGTGCTGTGTTGTGCCTGCCCTAGGAAATTAATGCAGAGGCTGTGCACCCCGCTGACTGCTGACGTGGGTCAGCCCGGTCCTCCAGACAAAGCTCCTTTTGGGGGCAAGAGGATGTGGAGTCTCTGTGGAGCCTTTTCTGCACCTGACTGGCAACGTTATTTTTAACTTTAGCTTGTGAAACTCACAATGAGGGATTTTTTTCACCTTCTGTAGGAGTCAGACTTTACACCCCAACATGCAGGTGTATGTTAAAAATGGCAGAATTGTAGAAGGGGTTCGTGAAGATAATTTTCAAGGTAAAAGAAACTTTTGATGGTAATGGACCTAAGGCAAAATCCATCATCATCATCATCACCAAAAGAATTCCAAACATTATTGTGCCGAGTACTATGCTAAGCACTATTAGTGCATTATCACACTGAATCCTCATTATATGCTCCGAGGTAGCCATTGGCATCCCCACTTACAGGTAATAAGACCACTGTGGCACAGAGTATAAGCAGCCCATCACACAAGGGTGAAGAAGCAAACACACTTGGGCCAGGGCTCCAATCCCATGTCCTTCAATGTGCGCCCTGGTGGACAGAGCTCCCAGGGATGCTTCTGTGAAAAGATAAAAGGCTGGAAACCACGAAAGCCTCATTTGCATCTAATGGTGTTCCTTACATCAGATGAGGATGGAAATCCCACCATCCTCTCTGAGTCCTGCACTTTGGCTGGAAGTAAGTAAAATCAGATTGATTTTTCACCTTGAGAAGATATGAAAGAAAAAGAGAGAACAAGAATCAAAGGTTAGTTGGAAATCAGAGGCTAGAGATACTATTTGCATATTCCATTAAAAGAACTGATTGAGAAGATGTCAGAGAGTATTTTTGTGGTTCAATGTAGATAAAATGTTTTCATAGATAAATTAACAATACACAAAATTTTAAAACTAGGAGGGAAGTTACAACTTAGTGAGTACCTGGCACTAATGTATATTTTCACACTGATTCTTACTACAACTTACAAAGTAGATTCAAATATCTCTGTTTTGTAGATGATAATAGTGGAGGTTGGAGATGTTATGTGACCTGTCTGAGATCACAAAATGCGTATCTTTTTGACTCTGAATGATGCTTCTAATGAATGTTCCAGAAGTTGTTTTAAGGGTTTAACACAGATTGATTCATTTCATCCTCACAGCAACCTTAAGAGGCAGGTTCTGTTACTGGCCCCACTTTAAAACGGGGGTGTTCGGGTAGGCTAAATGTGTGTTTCAGGCCACCATGTGGCAGAAGCGGGACCCGAACCCAGGTGGCCCAGTTCCTGTGCTCTGCGACCTCTTCTCCATTCAAACAAGCAGCAATTGTCGCAGTAATAGTAATAAAAATAATGTGTAACAAGGTTAAGAAAACTTTTCTAAGTCAGAATTTTTATATTAAATTGTAAAGCTGTGCCTTCTTTGATTAATAAACGTTCTGAATATGTATTATACATATGCATACACAATGCATATATAGTTATATAATTTCATTAAAAATAATATAGGCCATTGAAAGGCACCATTGAAATACGGAGATAATTTACATAAAATATAGATATTTCAGTACGAAAAGGAAACAGGAAGAATGAGAAAAATATAAAGAGGAAAAGCAGAACTCAGTGTGCTAAGAAATTTACATACTGACAGCAGGTTTCTTTGAATGAAACATAAAATGTATGTAAATTGGCCTGCCTATTTAAGAAAAAGATATGCAAATGTATGTCCACAGAAATCTGCTACCCTTCATGCTGAAGTAGAAGAACAAGACGCTTAATTTTCACTCAAATTATTTTTCCTCTTTCCACAATGTTTCCTCGGAAAACTCTAGGTCCAGATTCTTGCATATCTAGCATTTAAATGATGTATCCATCCATGTGTCCATTTTACATGAACTCCAAGCCAGGCATCAGACAGGATGCTGGAGCTGCAAAGGTCAGTAAGACACAGGACAGTCCTAAGATGCTCAGAGTCTCACAGGAGGCAGAACATGTCCGCAGACCTCATGATGCACCCTTGGGTCACACGTCATTGAGTTCTCTTATAATAAAATGGGCAGGTCTGAGGGGGTTAGAGATACTCTGTTGATACATTTTGTGTCCCCTGATGGTCTCAAGACTGTCAGTACCCTGCTTTGTCAACTCTCCACTTTTTCTTTGAGTTCCCTTCTCTCGTTGCCTCTAGCCCATTATTTCTAAGTCCCATTTCGGGTTCAACACATCAGGCGTCTCCTGATTGTCTTCAGTCCTAAGCAAGCTGTTAGGAGGGAGGTGAGATCTGTGCAGTTCTTTCTAGGTCTCCCCTCAATGATTCTGTATTGAGCTTAATGCGAAGTGGGTTACAGGAATAAAATCTAAAAACAAATGAACGAACGAAGGATTGATTACCCCTCAGAGAGCGTGGGCTTTGGGAGGGCAGATGTGAATCAGAATTCCGTTTAGTCCCTTCCTAAGTATGTGATTGTGGGTAAGTCACAAGCCGTTTGGAACACACCAGAGGGAATATTTGCTACTTGGAGGGGTTTTGAGGAGGAACAAATGAAGCCAATGAGTAAAGCAAATTTTTATTTCCACCCCAGAACCTTCCCTCAAATTCCCAGCTCACAGAAACACCTGAATACTTGAACATCTAAATTAATCTCAAAACGGGTTAAAACTGGACTTGAGATCTCCTCCCCTGAGCTGTACCACACCCATCCTTACCTAAATCAGTTGATGATTTATCCTTTTAGTTGACTCAGGCCAGAACAGTGGAGTTCCCTTTGACTCCTTTCTTTCACTTGCCACATTGGATGCACGAGGAAACTCTGTTGTATCTACTTTGGACTGACAGCTGGACCCCAGCCATTCTTCCTAACTCCTCTGCTACCACCAGGGCCTGAGCCACTGCACTCTCTGACCTGCATTACTGCCACCACCTCCACACAAGTCCCCTCAGTTAGGACATGCATGCCCTGTACAATGTGTTCTCAACAGAGAAGACAGTGTGTTCCTTCAAAATCGCAAGCAGGTCACGACACTTCCCAAAACCTTACAGCAGCACTCCATTCAGAGAGCAAACTTCACTCAGAGCAAAACCCAAAACCTTTACGATGACCTGCAAGGCCTTGCGTGAACAGCCCCTTACCTCCTCTCTGACCTCCCCTGCCTACTGCCTCCTTGTCCCTGCCCCTGGGATCTAGCGGTGCTGGCCTCCTCGCTCTTCCCTGCGTATCCCAGACATATCGCCACCTTGGGGCCTCTTTCCTCTGCTGGTACCCTCTTTTCCGTGTTGTCTCATGGCTAATTTTTCCCCTTTTCAAGTCTTTGCTCAGCTGTTAACTTCTCAACGAAAACTAATGTGACCCCCAAATTTAATTCTATGATTCCCTCCCCAGGACTCTCCCTCCTCCTCACCCTGCTTGATTTGTTCTTTTCAGGTAACACCCGCCTCTTTCTAACAAGCTAGGAAGTGTACTGATTTCTTGTGTGTGGTGTTAACTCTGTATTTCCCTCCGCATAATGGAAGCACCTCTTAGGGCAGGTGTCTGCCTGTCTTGCACACTGATGTGCCTAAATCTGAGTCTAGAAACAGAGTGGGAGCTCCTGGCCTAAAGCAAGGGCTCAGCTGTAATTAGTTTTCGCTCCTCTGCCTCGATGGCCAATGAAAAGGTGCACCCAGTG
Organism: Carollia perspicillata; assembly: GCA_004027735.1. Lineage (NCBI taxonomy): Eukaryota > Metazoa > Chordata > Mammalia > Chiroptera > Phyllostomidae > Carollia > Carollia perspicillata. The sequence goes on from PVKM010046524.1 coordinate 11,258, forward strand.
GTGAGTAAGGTTGTTCTGGGGAGGCAATGCACAACATGAGGACTGCAGGTAACACTGCTGTAGGATGGCTACAAAAGTTGTTCAGAGAGGAGGTCCTAGGAATTCTCTCTTTTTATTGTATTTGTGTGAGATAATGGATGTTAACTAAGCCCATTGTTATAATCATTTCACAATATAGGTAAATCAAAGCATTCTCTGTACACCTCCTACATTTACAGTGATGTCCATCAATGACTTCTCAATAAGCCTGAAAGAAAAGTAAAAAGCTACAGAATGTTTAATAGGAACCCCCCAGGAATGACCACCAGCCCCCTGTGCTCCGCGCCCTGGCCGTGACAGGACTCTGTGCAGTCTGGGAGATTATCCATGCCCCTGCGGTGACACTTTCCATCTGGAGAGACAGTCGTTGTTCTTGGAGTGGGTTC
>PVKM010046525.1:0-11681 GCA_004027735.1 Carollia perspicillata
CTGGTTCGATTCCCGGTCAGGGCACATGCCTGGGCTGCGGCGGGCCAGGTCCCCAGTTGGGGCCGTGTAAGAAGAAACCACTTGACATATCTCTTCACATTGATGTTTCTCTCCCACTCTTTCTCCCTCCCATGCCCTCTCTCTAAAAGTAAATAAAAATAAAATCTTCAAAAATAAATCCTTCAATCCTTTCATTAAAATAACATAAAACAAAACCTATTAAATACTTAAACAGAGAAATCGAGGACATACTTGTCCTTTTCATTTTCTTCATGTTTGGTGAGACTACAGAGCTGAAGAGTATCCAGCTGCTGTGTTACTTCTTCTGCCCAACGACAGTTCACCAGTTCTCGTAGCTGGAGTGGAGCACTGGAGAGAAGATATATACATACATTTTAACTAAAGAATTTGAGATTATTTTCCAAAATAAACACATTCTGAAGGCAAATATGTGAGGCTATGGCTCTGTTAATTAACCTGATGGAAGGAAATCCTTTCACAATGTATACATGTATCGAATCATAACTTTAAATATCTTACAGTTTTTTCAATTACAGTATATCTCAATAAAGCTAGAAAAAATTATCGATTAAGAAAACACATTCCTCAAGACAGAGCTCACAATCACATTCATGCTATATTACTATTACAATAACAAAGACACAATAAAAAGAATGCATTGTAACTTATTTTTATGTCAATGTTATCATAAAAAAAAACCCTAAACAAAAAATATTGACAATTCAAATTACAGACTTAATTCTTAATTCTTTATTCTAAAGCTATACTGTCCAAAATGATAGCCACTAGCCATATGTGACTATTTAAAATTCATATTAGCCAATGTGACTCAGTTGGCTGGAGCATCATCCCATAGACTGAAGGGTGGCAGGTTCAATTCCAAATCAGGGCACAAACCTAGGTTGCAGGTTCGATCCCTGCTCAGGGCACATATGAGAAGGCAACCAATCAATTGATGTTTTTCACATCAATGTTTCTTTCTCTCCTCCTCCCCTCCCCCCTCTTCTTTCTTTCTCTCCCTTCCTTTCTCTAAAAACAATGAAAAATGCCCTCAAATGAGGATAATTGAAATAATAAAATAAAATTCAAATAATTAAAATTTCATTACAGTTACATCAGATATATTTGAAGTGCTCAATTGCCACATGTAGCAATGTTATAAAACATTTCTATTGTTAGAGTTCCATTTGATAATGTAGTTCTTAAAAGATAATACATGAAGAAAAATTGGCAAAAGATGGGGAGATAGTTTAAGATAAAAGAAATATAAATGTCTAAAAATATTTCTAAAGATGCTCAGTTTTAATCATTTTTTAAAGAAACATTAAAAATGAGATACAATTTTTCACTTAGCAGAATGAAAATAAACGACAGATTGCCCTGACTGGTGTGGCTCAATTGGTCGGGCATCATCCCGCAAATTGAAAGGTCACCAGCCAGTTCAATGCCACTCAGTTGGGTTGCAGGTTCGGTCCCCGGTCAGGGTACGTAGGATAGGAAACTGATCGATGTTTCCTTCTCACACTGATGTTTCTTATCTTCTCTTTCTCCCTCCCTTTTCCACTCTCTATAAAAGAATAATTTTAAAAAATGATATTGGTAACAGACAGCATTCATATGAATATGGAAAAGGAACTTCCATATCTTTTATTAGGAATGCAAAATGGTAAAAGAAAACTATCCTCTGGTGTGGTCTGGCATCATTATTTGAAATAACCGGAAGTGGAAACAATCTAAATATCTCTCAATATAAACATAAATAAATCAATGTGTGATCACACAGATTATTTAAACATTTAAAAAAATTATTTATTTACTTTTAGAGGGAAGGGGAGGGAGAAAGCAAGGGAAAGAAGGATCAGTGTGTGGTTGCCTCTCACACACCCCCGACTGGGGACCTGGCCTGCAACCCAGGCATGTGTCCTGACTGGACATAGAACCAGTGACCCTTTGGTTCACAGGCAGGCACTCAATCCACTGTACCACACCAGCCAGGGCTACTTAAACATTTTTTTGAATGACACATGTACATCAACAAAGGTACTATTTTTCACTTAAAAAACAAAGAAGTACTGTATCATTTGTGTTGTAAGAAAAAAAATATGTATACATATCAGTATATACATGGAAAACTGTTTAGAAGAATAGACACCAAACACAATAATTTCATCTGAAAGTCTTATTTCATGAAAAGACTAAGAGGGGAGAAACAAAGTCAGAAGACTTTTTATTTTATACTTATCTATACTATCAAGATTTTTTAAACCAGAAACCTTTAAAAAAATTTTCATTATAAAAAGTAAGTTAGAAGAATAAAAGGGCCTTGGCTAGTGTTGTTCTGTGGACTCAGCGTCAGCCTGCAAGTCAAAAAGTCACCAGTTCAAATCCCGGTGAGGGCACAAGCCTGGGTTGCGGGCCAGGTCACTGGCTGGTGGCACAACCACATGGATGTTTCTCTCCCTGTCTTCCCCTCTCTTTAAAAATAAAGAAATAAAATCTTTAAAAAAAAGGTAACATAAGAAGTTACACGTGATTTTCTACAAAGGTAAATAATGTAATGCATGCTACATAATTCTAAGTCAGATAAATTAGTTTGCATTGCTGTATCTAGAAAGATTACTTTTCTTTTCAGCTATATTTACAAAGAGGAGAAATGCAGCAGACTGCAGAAAGCATTTTATTAATGCTCCGGCACAGTCCAACTCCACCACCTTATTATTTTCCAAATTCACAAATAAATCATAGCAAAACAATTACCGGCAATGAGGACACTGGGCTCTCTGCTCTGTCAGCCAGCGCTGAGAAGGCAAAAAAAAAAAAAAATTAGATTTTGATTATAGAAACACCATTACTTTAATTTGTACATATTGAATACTTATACACCAAATTTAATGAGTTTAACTCTCTAGTGCCTGCACTAATTATATATTTATATTGTAGAAACAGTTAAACAACCCTCTTCTCATTGTCATTGTGACCAGGACAAACTTCCAAGGGACAGAACTCATTCCAAAATAGTTAAGAAGCCGTTCTCTCACAGGAAAGGAAGCGATCCTAGGAGACGACTCAGATCTCACAGGGAAGATGTGCAGAACCTTCACAAAAATAACAATACTGTCACCGTTATCTCCAAACATAACACACAGGGATGATGTACTTCTAACTAAATCCCAAGGAAGTTTAAGGTACTACTAAATTCCTTTTTAGGAAAGCAATCTAATTTTGAAGTACATACATTACATACATATAAATTAGACCTAATATATGAATAAACAATATAGTAAAACCTTCTTATGAGTTCTACAGTTCAATAACTTAAATGTCTATATAACTTTGTTTCCTCATAATTGTAAAAGGTTTTACAAAACCTTTTAATTATAAAACCTCTCCACTAAATCTCAAATTCTATTAATTTAATTGATTTAATTATTACTGAACAGGGAGCAGTATCACACCACATACAAAGGAGATGCTAAGTCTACCCAGTAAAACTACCATTTAGAAGCGAAGGGCAGATACAGACCTTATCAGACAAGAAAAAACTAAAGGAGTTCATCACCACCAAACCATTATTGTATGAAATGTTAAAGGGACTTATTTAAGAAAAAGAAGATCAAAACCATGAATAATAAAATGGCAAAAAAATACAAATCTATCAACAACTGAATCTAAAAAACAAAGCAAAGAAGAACGGAGACAGAATCATGGATACAAAGGGTGTTTTGATGGTTACCAGACGAGAGGCGGTGTGTGGGAGAATGGGTGAAGAGGTGAGGGGATTAAGAAGTACAAACAGGTAGTCAGAGAAAAGCCATGGGGATGCAAAGTGAGGTACAGGAAATGGAGCAGCCAAAGAACTAACATGCATGACTCATGGACATGAAAAAGGTGGGGGGCTGCCAGAGGGGAGTGGGGGCAGCTGGGTGGAAAGGGACAGAGGGAAAAATTGGGACAGCTGTAACAGCACAATCAATAAAATATTTTTAAAAGGTTTATTTATTTACCTATTTATTTATAGACAGAGGGAAGGGAGGGAGAAAGAGAGGGAGAGAAACATCAACGTGTGGTTGCCTCTTGCATGCCCCAAACTGCAACCCAGGCCTGTGCCCTGAATGGGAATTGAACCGGTGACCCTTTGGTTCACAGGCCAGTGTGCAATCCACTGAGCCACACCAGCCACAGCTAAATAAATAAAATCTTAAATAAATAAGTAAGTAAATAAAAAAAAATACAGCAATTTTAATACTCTGGGAAAAACAATGTTTCTCCCAAACCAAAACCAAAGGTGTGAACATTAATGCACAATATTAAAAATAGTCTTTATAGCATTTCCTCCACATTCAACTAAGTAATTAATTTCTCCCCATTAAGCAGAAGAATCACAAGCTTCAGACAGTATTCACACTTCAGTCCGATTCTCCACTCTGGCACTTACTAACCACAGGACACTACACAAGTGACTGAGCTCAAGTTTCCTTGATTATGCACCACAACCAACTGGAATTTATTACTGAAATTCACGGACAGTTCAACATACAAAAATCATTCAGTGTAATACACCACATAATAAAATGAAGGAAAAAAGACATCTGATCATCTGAATTGATACAAAAAAGGCCTCTGACTAAATCCAGTATCCTTGTCATGATAAAAAGACTCAAGAAGTAGAAGGGAACTTTCTCAACTTAATAAATCCTTTATTTAAAAAACCCACAGCAAACATCATCTTCAATGGTTAAAGATTGAAAACTTTCCCCTTAAGATCAGGGAAAAGAGAAGGATATCTGCTTTCAACACTTCTATTCAATATCATACTGAAAATTTCAGCCAGAGCAATTAAGCAAGAAACATAAAAGAATCTCAAGAAACCCCAAATAGCCAAAACTATGTTGAATTTCCTGATTCATTTTACTGCAAAGCTACAGTAATCGAAACAGTTTGGTACTCACATAAGGAGAAACAGAGACAAATAAAGAGCCCAGAAGTAAATACAAAGGGACAAATACTGCACAATTGCACTTATACAAGGTACTTACACTAGTCCAATTCGTAGAGACAGAAAAAATAGTGGTTACCAGAGGGTGGGAGAGAAGGTACTCGATAAAATAGAAGTAGGCATCCTTGTTTTCTTCCTGAACTTAAGGGGAAAGTTGAGGTACTACTACGTACCTGTGAGAATGGCTAAAATTCAAGACTGAAAACACCAAATGTTGACATTAATGTGGGAGAACCAGAACTCTCGTAAACTGCTGGTGAGAATGTAAAATGATACAACTACTTTAGAAGACAGCCTGACAATTTGTTAAAAAGTCAAACATACATCTACCATATGATCTAGACACTCCATTCCTCATTACTTACCCAAGAGAAATGAAAACTTAAGTCCATTCAAAGACTGGTATATATGTTCATAGCAGTTTTCTACGTAAATGCCAGAAAACTAAAAGCAACCCATGTGTTCATCAACAAGTGAATGTGTCGAGTATGGTAACTACAGTTTATAATACTATACCGCAGACTTGTAAACTGCTAAGAGAACAGATCTTAATAGTCCACATCACAAGAAAAAATTTTGGTGACTATGTATGATGACAGATGTTACCTAGACCTAGTGTAATCATCATTTTGCAACATATACAGATCTCAAATGTAGAAATGTGTTATACGCCTGAAACTAATGTAATGTTTTATATGTCAATTATCCTCCATTTAAAACAAGGAAACAAAAACAGGTGAGTGCATAAACAAATGATGGCATATACATGCAATGCGATGCTACTACTGACCAATAAAAAGGAATACTACTGACACATGTGATGTAAATACGAAATAATTCTGAGAACAAAAACAAAAACAAAAAAACAGATACACGAGAGTACATATTGTAAGATTCCATTTGTATAAAATTCCAGAAAATCCAAACTTATCAATAGCAACAGAAAGCAGATCAGTGGTTGCCTGGGAACAAGACAAGCAGAAGGAGGCATTACCAAAAGGCACAAAGAAATTTTGGAGGAATGCAGGTATTTTCACTATCTCAACTGATAGTGGTGATGCTTTCTCAGGTACATACATTTGCCAAAACTTATCAAACCACACACTTTAAATATGTGCAGTTTACTGTATGTCAATTATACCTAATTTTAAAAGGCTGCAAAATTAGAAACAAAAGAATGTCAATAATTATAGTCAAACATAAAAGTGCTACTTATGCTGGAAAACTCAAGAAAACAAAACAAAATGAGAATTATGGGGACAAAAAAGGGAGTTTAAATCCAAAAAAAGGGGAACAAGTAATAAGAGAATCAACTAAGTGTAGTTCAATAATTAAAGGAAACTGAGCATGAAAACATAAGATAATGTTACCACCTTTGGGGTGTGTGTGTGGGTGTGTGCGTGCGCGCGCATGCGCGCGTGCACCAGTCCTAGGTAGAGAACTGGAATGGGAGTCTAATCCTAGTCACCAATTACTAGCGAACTTTGGACACGTTTATTCAAGGGTCTGCAGACCTTAGCTCGTTTTATTCAATGACACGAGTCCCTGTACTTTCATAGGCAGTTAAATTTCCAGGGTCAAATGAACAGAGATGGGATGAAAGAGAGGTGAAGGCATTGAAATGAATGATATTACAATTTGGTTAGGTGGAGTGCCCAGCTTTTCAAGAACTTTGCTCCTGTAATTATCCCCATCTCTCCAGCATCATTAATTATTCTGTTTACTGGTTCAGTCAAAGCGAGATATAAATCTTCTCCAAAAGGGGAAAAATGTTGACTCTCAACATCTCCCTTCTAACCATAGCCTTATTTCTCTCCTTTTCTACAAAATTCTGAGTTTTTCATACTCACTGTCTAACTCTCCTCCACTCTGCCAGCAAGTTTTTGTTCCCCATTCCCACTAAAACAACGCATCAAGGTCACCACCGCTGATCCACGGTCAATGCCCAGGCCAGAACCATATGACACAGCTAACCGACTCCTCTGCTGAACACGTTTCTCACTTCAATTCCGTGATGCCTCACTCATAGCTCCTTCTTATCATCTGCTGAATCTTCCTCCTCCTCCTGACCTCTAAAGGTTGAGCAACACACCGTTCAGACCTAAAAATCTCTTCCCACAGGAGGGAATCTGATGAACTCAGCTAACCCCCGGCTTTAAATATGATCCACATACTAACAATTCAATCTCTCTAAAGTCCCCTTCCTCACCTCCAGATTCATATTTCCAACGATCAAAACCTCCAGTTCAATGTATAATAAACACCCCAAACTTCACATATTTAAAGTTAGTTTTTCTATTTATTGATTTTAGAGCAAGAGAAGGGACAGAAAGAGAGAGAGAGAAACACCAATTTGTTGTTCCACTTCTTCATGCATTCACTGGTTGCTTCTTATATGTGCTTAGGCCAGGTACCAAACCTGCAACCTTGGAAAATCGGGACAATGCTCTAACCAACTGAGCTACCTGGCCATGGCATAAACTTCATACATTTAAAAACAAAACTTTTACATCTGTAGCCTACTCAGATCTGTTCCTCCCCAAGTTTTTTCTACCTCAGAATGGAATACCATTAATTCATCCAGATGCTATAAAAAAACTTTCCTCACATACCACCCGTAAGCTCTACCTTCACAACATACCCAGAATTGCCTTATTTTTCACCACTTCTACTGTTACCATTCTCGTCTAAACCACCTTTCACCTTCCACTAATAAAGCACATCCTAACTGATCTCCTCACTTCCGCCCACCTGCTGCCAGTCCACTTTCCACACAGTAACCACAGCAACAGCTTCTAAACCATTTCGTCATTATCATTTGAAAGCTCTCAATGGCTACCATCACACTTAAAATAAAATCCAAGGTCTTTACTGAGGCCCTCAACATCCTCTCTAAACCCAGCTCCTTTTTTTCACTCTTCCTCTGTCCACTTTGCTAAAGCAACTCTGGCTCCTTTGCTGTATCTCAATATAATAAGCATATTTCTTTCTCCAGGACTTTGCCCCTTCTAATTTCTCTGCTTGGGTTTCCTTTCCTTAGACAGTCACAACACTCCCAATTTCATTCTGGTCTCTGCTCAAATGTCATCTCCTAAGAGACCTTCCCCGACAACCCCACCTAAAACAGCTACCAACCTGCCTGTGCCCTCCTCCACGTCCCCACTCTAACCCCTTACTCAGTTTCAATTTTCTTATTAGTGCTTATTGGTATTTAATATATATCTACTTAATTTTTTGTCTATATCCAAACTAGTAAGTCAATTCCTTTGGAAGTCAATGCCTAACTTCAAGTAGGCATGCAATTAATATTGAATAAACAAATGAGTGCATTCAGGAATCAAGACAACTCTAGAAAGAAAGAACCATATTATCCAGAAGATCTGACAACACGAGTAATATATTCTTGGACTTCATCTTTTGGGCAGTAAATCTCACAGGCGTCTGGAAGGGAAAAACGTGGCATCACTGAAAAACAGCAATATGGCAGCATTATACAAAACAGACTAGAGATAAGAAAAGATTCAAGACAAAGAGATCAGTGAGAAGACAACTACAATAATCTAAGCACAAGGTAATAACGGCTCCATTTCTCTATTAGGATGGTAATAATAGGAATAGAAAAGTAGGACAGACATGAGACACTAGGAGATAATTGACAGGACTTCAGAGATTTCAAGGTTGACTGGCAGAATAGGACAAAAAGAAGTCGAAAAAGTCAATTAGAGAAAGTAACAGGATGAATGTGATCTGGAAAAAAGTTGATGATGCTTGGAAGGACAATCAGATGCGGTATTTACAGATTTGGGAGCCATACTTACAGAAATGAAAGTTAAACCTCCAACAGTGAATCGAACGTCCTAAAGTAGATCAAATCTTCCCAGACACCTCCGAGTACAGAATGCCAGCAGCAATATTTAAGAAATACATGCCTTGCCCTGGCTAGTGTGGCTCTGTGGGTTGAGCACCGGACTGTGAACCAAAAGGTCACTGGGTTCATACTCAGTCAGGGCACATGCCTGGGTTGTGGGCCAGGTCCTCACTTGGGGACCTGTGGGAGGCAGCTGACTGATTATTTCTCTCACATACTGATGTTTCTCTCTTTCTCCCTCCCTTCCCCTCTCTCTAAAAAATAAAATAAATCACATCTTAAAAAAAGAAAAGAAATATATGCCTTTAAGGAAAGGAGGAGGAAGCAGTAACAATCATGAAATGAAGACTCACTGAGGTATAAGGTAATAACCAGAGGTCATATGTCTACTGAACCTTCATCGAAAGGACTGAGTCCATATCCAGACTCTATCACTTAATTAACTACAGTGATAGAGGCCAATGACTTGATTTATCTAGCTTCAGTTACACCATTTATCAAATTTAAGTAAATCCTGGCCAGGTAGCTAAGTTGGTTAGAGCATTGTCCAGACAGAGCAAAGCTGTCAGTTTGATCCCCTAGTCAATGCACATACAAGAATCAACCAATGAGGCCCTGGTCAGGTAGGTCAGTTGGTTGGAGCTTCGCCTGGATACGCCAAGGTTGCATTTGATTCACAGAGCACAACCAAGAAACCAACCAATGGCCCTGGCTGCTGTGGCTCAACAGGTTGGAGCATCATCCTGTACACCGAAAGGTTGTGGGTTCAATCCCCAGGTGGGGAGCCTAGAAGAGGCAAACTAATCAACGTTTCCCTCTCACTTTTTCCCTTCCTCTCTTTCTCAAAGAAATGAAAAGCAGTCCTCCAGTGAGGGGACAGAGGGAGGGGGGAGGGAGAAGGAAACAACAAATCCATGTTTTTCTCTCACTCCCCTCTTCCTAAAATCAATGAAAATTTTTTTAAAAAAAAGATACGCATTAGTTGCTAGTGTAACAACAATGTAACACCTTACGAGATAGTATTTTTACAATTTCTAAATTACTTTTAGTGTATCTCACTTAATGCCACCTTCTTATCACCCACCTTCTACAGCTGAGGAAACGGGGTTAAGAAAGACTGAGTCTCAGGTTATGAGCGGGAGAACTAGCGGGAGTACAACCCCGGTCTTCCGCACATGGCACAGTGGCAACCAGCACAGGCTCTGGAGGCCGACTTCCTGGGTTCATACCCAGCTCCACCATTTGCCAGCTGTGGTTAGAAGCAAATGACTTCTATATTAGAGACATTACTCTTCACAAAGGAATGTTTATCTCCTTAGGCAGAAATAAGGAACCACAGAGAAACTGAGGTGAAGAGCATGTGAGATGGCTTTGATTTTCTCAGGAAAGGAAACAATCTACCAAGTAATGTGGACGGGAGAGTTTTTGATGGTGGTCTGCAGAGGAGCTACGGAATCCCCACATACGACCAAAGTAAGTTCTTACATGTTACGCTTCCTCATAATTTTGTTTGAGGAGTTAATCTACATTCAACCTTAAAGTCCCTGGATTATATTCCTCTCTAAGGTCTCTTGTAACTATAAGATTATGTGATTTTATTCTTTGCCTTTGAACCCATTACCAGCTTTTTATTTTTGTCTGACTCACCAAAACAAGTATAAACTCTCCCTCCTCTGAGCCTCACAGTATTTTGTTAGCGCCTCTTTATGATGGTACACATTCTTCAATATAAACACAAAGTCCATTCTCTTAATTAGATTTAAACTCCTTCAGAGCAGGCACTTCATCATTTATCTTCATATCCCTCCACCTCAAACACAAGGCAGGCCAGCCCTTTGTAAATCACTTGTTAAGTGTGCAGTGATTTAATAATGTAAATATACGAAAATTACAGTGGGCTTTGGTTTCCAGACATTTCATGGTAGTTATCACATGATGATTATCCATCCCCACAGTACTAAACAACATACGCTGATGGTCTCCGTAGTAAGGAATATTCATTTAAGACATTTTAAAATGGCACAAAATTTAAAATAAGGAAACAAATGAAGAAAATGAAAAAAAAATACAACTTACCCTGATACAGCTGAAACAGCAAAGCTTGGAGCAATGAGGACACAGGCGAGCATCTCGCAACTTCTCCATACAAATGAAACATCGGAAAACTTCAGCAATGCTCTGAAAATAATAAAAGATGTCAAGTCCACCAGATTAGACTACTGAATCAAGAGTAAACACATGCTTACAGTAATTCACTTGACAACATCTTAGTTCATATCAGGACTTGGTCAGTCAGGTCCAGGGTATCCAAGAACATCTAAGCTTCACAATGTTTCTGTTCTAAGGAAAGGATATGAAATGCAAACACTCAGATTTTTGCTTGTATTCTCACTGAAGTATTAATTATGATGGCAAGAATCTGGCTAGCCCAGATATTAATTAAATTATCACAGTTAACATAAATTACAATACAGTCACCGCAAATATTTCTTGAATTATTTAATGATATAGGGGGGAAGCCTGATTTTAACGGTGAGGAAAAAAAGGCACACTCTATGATTAAAGGAACAATATGAACTTCTTACTTTTTCTGTAATTTCCCCAAGGGGGATGAATTGTTTTTGTAATTTTTTTAAAGTTTTAAAAAGAGATATATTCTAATAGCAGTGTACTTTGATCAAGAAATTGGAAATAAATAAATAAGAAAAAGAAAGGAAAGGAAAACAGAAGAGAAGAGAAGAGAAGAGAAGAGAAGAGAAGAGAAGAGAAGAGAAGAGAAGAGAAGAGAAGAAGAGA
>PVKM010046526.1:0-11678 GCA_004027735.1 Carollia perspicillata
GGGAGCCCAGCAGGCTGCTCCAGGGCCAGGGGCCTGGCCCTCTGGACCTGCTGCTTTTGTTCCCTTTCCAGCCACTTGATGGCTGCGGGGCCAGTTTGCTTTGCAGGGGAAAGAGCTCTGCTCCGGACTCTGCCCTGCAACAAGGGGACGGTTGTATCTGAGGCGGTTTCCCGGGCTTGCACTTGGCGTCCCCTGTGGTGGCTGGGCAGCGTTCTTGCTCCTCTCCCCACTCTGCAGGGTCACAGGGGCCACGCCTGCTCAGAGATCTGCTTGTGTCTCTGAGCCATCGGTCTGGAATGAGGAGCGGTCATGGCCCAAGTGCTCTTAGAACAGCTCGCTCATCTTCCAAAGCCCACTGAGGCCCAGAGAGGGAGAGCGGCTTGGCCAGGTCACACAGCAAGATGGTAATAGAGCTTGGACCACCCTGATCTCCTGGCTCCTAGTTCAGTTTTTTTATTCACCTGTAGCATGTGAGATTGTAGAAGTAAAAGAAAGGAAGAAAATGCATGCCTATTAAGCTCCTACTACGTGTCAGGCATTCTGTTGGGAGCTGACTCCTCAATCTTTATGACCCCCACACCAACTCTGTGAGGAAGGTTTGGAGGTTTAACCCATTTTACCGATGAGGAGACTGAGGCTCCCAGAGGTCACTGAGTAGCTGCACAGGCTCCCAGACCCAGGTCCTGTCCGATTCCACCATCCGAGAAGCCACCCTTCCCCTCAGTCAGGACATGACGACCTGCTCTCCCTCAGCTCGGGAGACCAGCCACCTGGGCCCTTGCTGTCAGTTCCCTCCACGATTTTGGGTGAGCCTTTCCCTCCTGCAGCCTCAGTTTCCTGGTCTGAGAAATGGAAAGGCCCAGGTCTGACTGCGGCCAGACAGCAGAATCACCAGGAGAATGGAGCAAACAAGCACACAGCCAGGTTTGGGGGCCAGCCCTGTGTTAGAACAATCTCTGTGAGTTTTGAAAGTTCCCCACGGGATTCTCATGTGCAGCCACATTTGGGGACAACCTTTGGTCCTTGGAGCGCTAAGAGCCCTCTGGGTTCTCTGATCTGGGCCCACATATTGGGCCCCAGTGGCCAAATGGTGGGGCACCTCCAGCTTAGGAAGACCCACACTGAGACCTACTTATAAATCAGGCTTCTTCTCAATGCACGGTGGACGTGGACGTTGGACCGAGGCCCGGAGGCAACTTCTTGTCACCTACTGAGTGCACCCCACGGGGCACAGTCCCCTCCGCTGTGGCCAAGGAAGGGCCTTCATGGATGGAGCAGTGTGGGAGAGACGGGAGAACATGGGGTCCCCTCCAGCCTGGCACCCACCAAACCACACCGTTGGCTTTGCTCAGAGTTAGGCTGCCTGGCGGGCAGTTGAGCCAGGGGGAGGGGGAGGGAGAGGGGCCTGTGTATGGGCCCCCAGGGATCTCCCCTGTGGACACAGGACAGCGGCTGTCTGTCACAGGCCTCGGGGCACTGTCCGTGATGCTGCCAAAGGAAAGCCGATTCCGGCCAGAGTCAGAGCAGACCTGTCGCCCCAGTGGGCTCCTGCAAGGATGGCCCCGGTGGGCTCAAACTGGGCAGAGCCGGCAACATGGTGGCTTGCTGGGGACACTAATGAGCAGCTCCTGAGGCCCTGGGGAAGGCTGGGCTCACATTCTGGGCACACTATGACTGTCCCATGAATGCCCCCAGAGAATGATATGACTGCCCCAGACCAGGTGGCGGGATGTGCAGGTCAGGAGCACACACCCCTGAGACTAGTTGGTGCAGGTGGGTTCCTGGATTGAAGGCCGCAGCTGCCACCTGGGGCTGAGGGAAGGAAAGGAAGCCAGTGCTGACCATGTCCCTCCCTGCATGGGCCAGCACCGGGTTAGGTACCGAACATCACTCCCTCAATCAGCACTCTGACTTGGGTATCATTACCTCCAATGTACAGCTGAAGAAGTCCAGAAAGGTTAGTTAACTTACCCTAGGTAACACAGCTTGGAAGAAGCAGGACCATCCACCCTTTTCCATGCTTCCTCAGATTAGAGTCCCAGACAGGAAGTTCTGTGAGCTGGGACCCCGTCTGTCTTGTTTGCCACCCTCTCCCCAGGCCTAGCTCAATGACTGGCTTCCCGCTATAGGGGAATGCCTCCCAACTCCTGCTCATTCTTTACAACGTGATGCTGGCAACACTTCCTTCAGGAAGCCTTCCTGGACTTCACCCTTCCTCAGTTCACATTGGGTGCTCCTTCTCTGTTCTCCCACTGCAAGGCCCCCGTGCTTACTTTCACCCTATCGTCACCCCAGTCTTTGCCTTCTCCTTTATTAGCTGGGGAGCCCGCAGTGGACCTCACAGTGGGCCTGCACAGTGTCGATTTTCCTTCCCACTAAAGATTCCCTGATACTGCCTGGCGTTCTGTCCCTCCCTAAGTCTCGGTCATTGTTGCTAAGGTGGAGGGGGGCGGTCCCACTCCAATCTGCACAGGCAGAGACTTGACAAAGGACTATCCAGGCACAGCAAGGCAGCTTTCTGAGCCACAGCGGTTGGTTCAGGGGTGGTCATGTATCCCAAGTCAGGCCGATGGGGGAATAAAGCTCAAGTCCAGGCTTCGGGCTGAAATGGTGGGGAACGGGTTTTCTTCTGGCTGGACTTGACGCCGTCAGGATGCAGGCCTGGAGCCACGGTGGGCCTCCAGGTGAGTGAGCTGGCCAGACTGAAGCCAATGGAGAAGAATGCTGAGCCGAAGCAGGTAGACTGAGTCCTAGCCTGTGGCCTGAAGCCATGCCGCTGGGATTTTCATTGCCACAAGCCAATAAGTCCCCTTTGGGGCTCACACCAATCTGATTCGTGTGCTGACACTGGCAACGGATAGAGAGTTCTCAAAGCGGGGGACTGGATGTTTTCCTCTTGGCCTCTGCTGTGCTCACACAACCTGGTGTGCGGTAGGTGCTCAGTTCCCGTTCATGAGGCCGAACTTTCTGGCCCCCAGGCCCGTGCTCAGCGCACCACAGTTGCAGGCTTGCATGCAGGATCAGTGGGCATGCAGGGAAGTGTGTGTGCCCGTGTGTGCGCATGTGCACCACCGACCCCGAGGGCAGGTGACTGGCCCTTCTCTAGGCCAGGGTGACTTGCAACAGTATTTCAAGGAGGAAGTCTTGAGGGACCCTCAGCCAGAGCACACTGCTGCCGCATTCATGATTCCCAGGAAATCAACCTTTCCCTCCTTCCACTGAGATAGAACTAAGTCAGGGAGGACCGGATACCCCAATAGCCTTGGTTCCCTGACAAGGATGCTTCCATGAGTCTCTCAGCACAGGGGTAGGGGAGACTGGCAAGTGGGGACTGGCAAGGACGCCCTGCTCTCTCCCTGCAGCAGCTGGGCAGGGCTGGAAACACCCTTGGATTTGGAGTCAGGAGATCAGGATTCTATTCTCAGCTCTATCATTGATCAGCTCTGTGACCCTGGACAAGGCACTTTCCCCCTCTGAACTTTCTTCTTCCATCTGTAAAATGGGGTCATTGTAATACCTGCCCTACAGGTGGTTATGGGGCACAAAGGAGACTGTGCCCGGGGAAGTGCCCTGTGGGTGGTAAGGCACTGGCCACAGGGCGAGGTGGCATTCCTTGAAGAGTCCTTGTTGTGTTCCTCACCCACCTCCCACCACAGCTGCTGCTTCTCCCCGGGCACCTGCTCTGTCTCTTACCTCTCCGTCATCGCCACCTGCTCCAGCATGGCGGAGCCTGTGTTGGCCTTCCAGTTTCCAGAGATGGAGGTTCTCCTGCATCAGAACAAAAAATCACAGTGAGGGCATTAGGGACACCTGTCACTGCTCTGCTTTCCTTCTTTGCTTTGGCTGCTAGGAGGCTCTGATTCAAATATCTGGCTCTCATTATGATGCATGTTCTTAGGTACACATCCTGTCCTCAGCTTTATTTTTCACGTCCACTGCCTTATTTCTTAGATCTTAGGTCTCTTTTTCAAAGCTACCTTGAAATTGAAAAATTAAGTTTAAAAACTATCACCACTAATAAGGCAATCCCCCACACCTTGGCAGTGTGAGCCCTGGGGACTCTGGAATGCTCTGACAGCCCAATACTAGGGAAAATAACCTTCAAGGAGCAGTGATCACTTCTCCACAGTGAAAAGCAGGAGGCCCCTGGCCTCCTCCCCCTCTTGGGTCCCTTGTCTCTTCTGCCAGGCCGCAACCAACCCGGCTTCAGGTGCTCCAATGCCCAAGGCGCTTTCCTGGGTTGAGGCCTCCACACCCCTTCTTCCCGTTGCCTGATCCAGGCTTTGTCTCCATCTTTGCCTCCCTAAGTCCTACTTCTCTTTCAAGTTGCCTCTGAAAGGTGACTTCCTGGCAGCCCACCTTCCCCAATTAGCATAGACCCTCCTACACTACCCCCTACGCCAATGTTTAGTCATGCTGCTATCACCTGCAATGACTGCGGCAGGGTCCTGTTGTCCCTGAGGGCAGGGGACGCGTCTGACTCATCCCCCGGTGTCCAGTGGGACCTGGCACGTAGCAGGTGAGTAAGGGACTGTGGATGCACACAGACCATCCCCAATGGCTCACACGCACTCAGCAAAGACTGACCAAGTACAAACAAAGCGGCAGAGGTAAAGCCGTTTGTTTTATGGCCCAGGGCAGGCACGAGACTGAGATTAAAGGGTGGCTGGGGAGAGGAATTGCTACAGAAATGTGTTCTTGTAAAACAGAAAAGACAGTGTGTCTGAATGCAGCAGAGAATAACCGATGGCGGGTTACGGGAGTCCCGATTGCTGAGGAACATTGATAAGCAGGGACACCCATACCCTTCCTGCCAGTTCAGCCCCATTCAGTTGTGCTCAGCTGAACTCGGTGCAGTGTGGCAGACACTCACGGGGCCCCTCCTAGGTCCCGGGAAATGGTCTGAGGTGCAGAGGGGACCCCTCCTCAGGCCACTCTCTAACACCCAAGTCCAGGCATGGCAGCGTTATCAGTCCACGCAGGGAGAGGAGAGCTCTGGGGAAGCGAAGAAGCAACCGGCGTCGCTTGACGTGACCCCAGAAGGCAGCCATCTCGCTGAGTCTGCAGGGTGAGTGGGGACGGCCACAGCGGGGTCTCCACCCTGGCGAGGGAGGGTGAACGCTGGCTCCAGTCAGACAGAGGGGCTGTGGCTCTCGGTCCAGCAGTTTGTGGCTGTGTAACTGTGGCCAGCATCTCTGAGTCTTTATTATCTCGTTGGTAAAATGGGGATTAAAGTACCATCCTTACAGGGTAATTATGTGGATTAGAGGACGTAGTCCCATAAATCTCTCAGTACAATGGGTGCTACTATTATTTCTCAGAGAGTGGAAACAAGAAGGGGAGGCACTCCGGTGCCAGAAGCAGCAGGAGCAGGGCCAGACTGCTCTCCTTCCAAGAAGATAACGGTGGTGAGAGCTGCTATTTGACGAGTGCTTTCTATGTGTGAGCCCCGGGTCTAAGGGCTTCACGAGCACTGGCTTATTTCAGCCTCACTGAACCTGATGAGATGGACGTTATTTTATCATCATTCCCACTTAGTGGCAGAAGCCACCAGCCCATATCTGAGAAATTCCATGCTCTTAACTCTGACTGTCCGTGGCAGAGCCCGTCGCAGGCTTGGGGCAAAGAGCCGGTTGGCCCCAAAGTGATGCAGCTGCTGCAATGTATGGTGGACGGTAGACCGAAGAAAGGAGCGAGCTGTGTTGCAAACCTATGACATTGTCCCCCTCGCTAAGGGGGGCGGGCCTGGGGGTAGAGGAGCCCACCGAAGGAACATTGGAAATGAGGGGAGATTATGACTACACATGAAGGGAGCTGTGTGTGAGCCCTGCACTGCGGTTGGTAGAGTGTTCCTCATAGGGCTGAGGGTCGATGGTTCGCCAACCGTCCATGCACACTGGGATTTTCACAAACGAGGCAATGGATGGCGGATGGCGGGAGCCAGGACCTTCCCCATTGGTGTGGGGAGCTCCGATAGGCGATCTGGGAAGCTAAAACGAACCATTCGGGACTAGATGAAAGTCTGAGGCCTCACTATGAACTCGATTTAGCTTTAGGCAGAGACGATATTGTTAGACAGAAACAATTTCAGATATGTGTGTGCACATGGGTTACAGTACCCACGCATTTCTCCCAGGTCTGTGTGCTGAGAGGACCTGAGAGGTCACTCCGGCAGCATCGAGCACCAAGGCCCGAGGGCTGGGCAGCAAGTGGGTCCAAAGGCAGAGAGAGGTCAGGGGCGGAGAGGGTGTTCTACCCTGAGGTCTGCTGTGAGCCCCCTCCCTCGGACACCGGCCAGCTCAGGGGCCAGGAAATGCTCTAACTAATGACAAGTTGGAGCTGTCAGAGAAGAAAGGCTCGGCATAAAGAATGCGGCGATGAAGTAATCCTTGAGAAGAGAAACTGGGACAAGGTGCAGTCAATGTCAAGTGGGAACTCTAACAATGAGGAGAGCAGGACAGTGACATCGAGAGGGACGGTGGAGGTTTCAGGGATGCGCTGGACTGCCGCTTGAGAATGTTCCCTAACTCTGAGAGGGCAGGGAGGAGGTGATGTCATCACCCAGAGGGCATCTGAGAGTGGAGATAGGTCTGGCTGGCCCCTGGGTGGAAGACAATGATGGGCAGGACAGGGCAGAAGCACTCCTTGAGGCTCCAGCCCTTTGGAGGAGACCGGTCAACAGCCTGCACCCTCTCCAGCGTCCCAGGCGGATGCAGAGTGGAGTTGTTCCAACAGAGGCTGTATGGCCCCTCGAAGCCCCAAGTTGCCCTCGGGCCCTTTACAGAAAAATCTGCTGGCCCCTGGTCCGGGAAACGCAGGGAGTGCAAAAGCAACCCTAGCTCATACCTCACTGGATGTGTATGGCTGTGGCTGTGATGGAAAAACTCTATTTACAGAAAGAGGTGGCAGCTGGACGTGGCCTGTGGGCTGTGGTTTGCTGACCCTGACCTAGAACACAAACTCCAGTGCACAGAAGTGCTTGGAGATTTCCAGCTGTCGGCAGCCAACCATTGTCGAGGTTCTCCTGTATGGAGCCATGCACACGGCCAGGGCTCCGTAAATGCTTGGCAAGCAGGCACTGGCTGGCTCTCTGGGGTCTCATCATTTCAAGTGGGACCAACAACAACATTCCAAAGCGAGAGACAGAAGCCTTGGAGCAGATAAGACGTCTCTAAAGACTGGCCCTCCCACCTCGCCGAGAACTCCCACGCATCTCACAGCCGCAGCTCCAGTGCCAGTCGCCCTTGGCCGGAGCCTCCCCTGGGGTGGATGTGTCGGATTTCCTGTCTCTCCTTCCTCCCCGCTTATCCACAGCACCTCTGTTTGCCCTGGGGAACGCCCTGCCTATGCCCCACGGCGTCCGGTGGCACTCTGCACCAGGGTCGGAGTAATCAGACTGTTTCCGTGGAATCACAACCTTGACCTGAGCCCCGGAGGTGCTCAGGGCAGATCCCCTTCCCACTCGGGGCACCATGAGGATGGTCTATTGCTTCTGGCTGCCCTGGATCCTCAGATTTCTGAAACTGGTAACTGATTTGTCTGCTGGTTTGTTTCGAGCTTCTGAACATCTGTGGCTTTCTAATAAATCCCCTTTATAAAGCTCCATCAAGTGGTTTCTGTTGCTGGCAGCCAGGGACATCTGATACAGTCTCCTGACTGGTGTTATCGGTTCCAGAGAAAGCCCTTTGCAGCCCACAGCCCCAGAGCCACCTTTCTGTCAATTCAGGTCAGATTCATGTCACTTCTCTGCTGGGAAAAGAACAGAAGAAAACCCAAAACCTTTAGCAAGGCATTCAAGGCCCTCCATGGTTTGTCCCCAAGTTTCTCTCTTGGTCTTGTCTCCTATGACATACATGTTGTATGTACTTGACGTTCCCCTAAATGTGCCAGGTGACTTTCTTCCTCTGGGGAGACAGCCCTTGTTTGGATGGACAGATGTCCACCCTGCTATAAGCCGTGATGGACATCAACCCTCAGCTGCAGAGACCAGAGAAGTGGTCCGTGATGGAGACAGGCAGGAGACTGGTGCTGTGCTGATGGGGCTCTGCCTGGGGTGCAGGACACGGGGCTGGGCCTGCACCTCTGATCTCCGCTTCCTCACACTCTCCCCCTCCCACCCCTCCTCCCCACTCCCAACCCCACCAGGACTCACATGTAAGCCTTGTAGTTGGATCCAATTTTCTGGATGCGAATGTCGTACTTGGAGTCGATGAAGGCCTCGGTGGTGGCGTAGGTCTTGGCCATTGCCACCATGCTGGTGATGTCCTGATAGTCATGCTGGTTTTCTACTTTGATCTGTGTGGGAGTAGGAGAAGGTGGGTGATACCTACCCAGTGCCAGGATCCAGTGCTCCATACATAGGGACTTAGAGAAGGTCCCCCACCTAGCAGGGGACACACCTAGGAAACAGGTCATTCTACTGCCTACCTATAGAAGAGGAAGGGACCACTACTTGGGTTGTCAAGGGAATCCTTCTAAGAGAGGTGAGGGCTCAACAGGGTTTGGAAGAAAAATTGGATTTCCAAATGGACTCTGTAGCAGGGGACTCTCTGGAGAGGACTGAGAAAGGGAGAAGCAGAGGCAGAAGGAGCCGCTGGAAGTGGGGGGATGGGCAATAAGTTCTGACCGGCCAATGGGGCAGGAAGTTGGGGGCCGGCTGAAGGGGGTCATCAGAGAACAAACTGTATAGCAGACAACGGTCCTCAGTAGCTTAGTAAGGGGCTACCTGAAGGCTCTGGAGAGCCCCTGAAAGAAGGAGAGGAGTTCACACTAGAAGAAAGTCTAATTTGTATTTTAGACAAAAATCACAGAACAGTTGTATAGAAGGTTGAACAGAAGGGTGTGACACGGGATAGAGACCAGTTAGAAAGAAGGGAGTGCGTGAGTGTGTGTGTATGGTGTGTATGTGGAGGGCGTGTGTATGTGGGTTGTGTGTGTGTGAATCAGTGGAAGAATAAAATCACTCAATTACAGTTTCAGAAATATGAGGATCCAGGGTAACCCCAGATGCAGTCTGTGGTGTGTGCATGTGGTGTATTTGCACGTGTGTGATGTGTGTGATGCTTGTGCATGCAGGCAGTGTGTGTGTCCATGAGTGCACACACACTGGGCAAGGCTAGCTCTGCTAGGCCAAAGGCCTGGGGGAGAAACTCATGCTGTTTACTGGCTAAGGCCAGGAACACCAAGGGGTGCCCTGTAGAGACTCCAAGGCCAAGTGCAGGGGATGAGGCCAGGGCTCTGACGTCAATTTAAGACAGAACAGAGGCTGACTCCCAGTGGCTGTAGACAGCTGGGTGGGCTGTCCCCTACCCCGTCCCCCTCACCTGGACCACAGAAGGGGTCTGATGCTGGGCCAGAGGTGGGTCAGAGCCCAGACCCCCTGGAGGGGCCAGGTGGGTGCTGGCAGCCTGTGTGGGAGGCTGTCCTGTCCCCACAACCTGTCCTTCTAGGCCTTTCCTGCCTCCCTTCAAGGCTCAGCATCGCCCCGACAACTCCATTTCTCCATGGTGCTGCCCACTCACGGGTATCCCACCTTCAGTACTTACAAAGCTTCCTCACGGCTCTCCTGTGGGACCCAAAACAGGGCTGTGAGGCAGGCAGGGTGGGCATTAAAACTGCCATTTAACAGGGAAACTAAGACTCTGGCCTTGTCCAAGGCCACAGAGCAGCTAAGCACAGAGCTGGGAATGAAGCTGACGGGCTCCCAAAGCACAGCTGTTGTCTGAAGCATCTCAGCATGTCTACAAGGCTGCTCCCCGCCCCCAACATCCCCCAGTCAGTGATGGGGAGACAGGCTTGGCACGGCTCTCTTCTCGGCTCTCCGAGAGGCCCTGCCTCTCAGCGATGACTCCGAGTCCCACTTTGCAGGGAAAATAAGGGTGACCAGGCAAGAGTCCCCTGTTTCCCATTCCTTTCCAAGCTCATCAGCTTTTCTTGTCCCCAGTGGTGGTGACGTTGTGCCTCCTCCCACTCATGGCTGAACCTCCCCTTTGTCCTAGGATTTCTAAGGCTGACAGCTTGCTGTCCCCTCCTCCTTCAGAAATAGGACCCCCAAGTTTTATCTGTGCATCTGGTCTCTGGGTTCAAGATTACTTTGTTCCGGCCTCCCTAACAGGTAGATATGGCCAAGCGTCCAAGTCTGGTCAGTGAAAATGTAGACACGATGTGAGCAAAGGCTGGGTGGTGCCTTGAAGACAACGGGAATCTGCCCTTTCCCTTCCCCTTCTCCTGCCTGGCTGGGGCGCAGACCTGGAGATGGTCCAGGGGGCTGGAGATGCCCTCCTGGACCACAGGGTGGAAGCTGCATGTGGAGGATGGCTGAGTAATAAGATGGAAGGAACCTGGATTCCTAGCATCACGGCGTCCCCGATCAGCCCTTCGACTGCGTATGCTCAGAATCTCACATCGAAGACAAGTACGCCTTCACCGGGCATAAGCTAGTGTTACTTTGATCTTTGGTAAGGCAGCCAAACTGTATTTCCACCACGTATTTTTAGTCTCTGTTCTCGGCTGCTTCTTTAACCTTTGGACCAGCACGGGCATGGGTGCTCCATTCTCCTCACATCGTTCCTGCTGTTCAATACCTCAGTTCCTCACTGCTTCCTCTGTCTCTTCCCTTCATTCCCCACCCACTCCTAAACCCATTTCTTCAGATTTCACTCTCCACCCCTCCACTGAAACCGACTTGGCAAATGTCAGCTTTGACCTCCTCATTGGCGAATCCGATAGACCCCCATGACTCTCATCCTGCTCTGGTGCTCGGTGGCCTCTGAAATTGGCGACCTGCGTGCAACACGGTTTTCTCCCGGCTCTCTGCCTTTCGTTCCTGGCTGCCGCTTCACAGTCTGTATCGCCTCCACCTCCTCTGACAACCCCTTCAACAATCACAGCATTTTATCCTCAGCCTCCACTAGGGATCCAGCAGAGAGAGTCCGAGTTAATAAAATGAAGGGATGTTGGGGGTGAGGGGAGAACTTGTGGTGGCAGCTTGTCTAATTCAGTGTTGTCAGTGGTGGCTCGGAAAAGACCGGAACCTCTGCACCTGGGTTTCCCAGACGGCACAGCACCCGAGGCAGGCTGTCTCCAAGGTGTCTGGTCATCTGCAGCATCCATTCTCCTCTTCCATAGTCTTGAAACACGCTGCTCTGGGGGCGCAGGACCGCCCAGAATGAGCCGCACACTCTTCCACCTCCCTGGCACCTGTGTGTGGCCATGGACCACATTTTGGCCAATAGGATGTGAACAGAAGTGGGGGCTGAACTCCTAGGTCTTCACTTCCTCCTGTCCTCTGCCTGCTGCCTGGAGTGTGGACCATCTTTGACCTTGTGGCCGGAGAGCATCCTTCCAGGAATGAATGAGCAACAGGATCAAAGGGGCCTGGGTCCTTGAAACCAAGGAGTTTGCACACCAGCCCTGGGCAGCTGTGGCCCAGACCGTGTTGTGAGAGAGAAAGTCCTGCTTTGTTTAAGCCACCTTAGGTCTTTGTTACAGCTGCTGAACTCTGTCCCAATTATTAGAGGAGCCCTAAGTCCATATTTGCTGGAGTGTCATGCATGCGCTCATTTATCCACAGCGCAGACCAAAGAGAGAGAAGAGAGAGAGCATAAATGTCGGGGTGGATTTAATTAATTAGTCGGTTAAGTAGTGGCCAGTCTGTCCTCCCTCCGCAAACACTTTTC